>CM069450.1:51291461-51467214 GCA_035610835.1 Ophiura sarsii | reverse complement strand
TAGGACTAACGTAGGTTAAAAACTTGAAAAGGGAGTTGTGCAGCTTTAGAGGGGCTTTGTTAAAGGGACACTAAGAGATGTGTTGGAGGCAGCGCCCTCAATTATGATAAAAACTGAGATTAGTTTATTTTTATAATTGTATTACATTTATGAACTTACACCTATAAGGATTAAGAAAAATCAGCTCTCTTTGTACAAAAAAACGTCGATTCAAAAAATGCTGGTCCCGCGGGACCAGCATTTTACGTCCGACAGTATCCCCGTGCAGTACGCGTGATACATAACGCGAACCATATTTGCATAGAGGGCGTTTTTCAATAAATAGCGATGATAATGTTTTAATCTAGTTTTTGCTGTGTTTTTTGTTAGTAGAAACAACAATAATGGCGATTTTTAATGTTCATCTTGAATTCTGAAGTAAATTTTTAAACATTTAAACTTTTCAACACCACTTAATGTCCCTTTAACCATACATGGTGTTACGAAGAGAGCTATCAGTAGTCACAGGGTCAGTTTGTCCCCCGCGAAATATCCCGATGGGCAGCCTCTCTAATGCCCCCATAGCAACGGAAATGAACATTTTTGATTGGACACGCAAAGAATGGATCTATACTAACGAGTTTTCATTCACTATTTCAAATACTCGTCTGCCATTTGTTTCTATACTGACCGCGCCGCGCATGTACTGTATGTATAGATGTATAATATATGTACTGTATGTAGATTGCCAAAAGTAACTCGGCAAAAACGTTAGGCCTATTCAGTGACGTTATCGAAGACTGTTCAAATCAGACAAATTGTAAGAAATGATCATCGTGGTCAGGATCGTGTCTAACATTCAGTATCAGTTTTTAGTAAACTTAATACATGTAGGCCCACACTAGGCCTCCTATTTTTACAAGGTAAGCGTGCAAATATGCATCTACGTCCATACCAATTATATAACAGTTGAGACCTATTATCATGTAAAAAAAGTTCACTAGTCTAAATAATAATCTCATACGCCCTATTTGATCTTTTATCACAAAATTAACACTTTTTTGTTACATTTATTTTAATCAAACAACAACAAATTTCCACCTTTATAAAATCGGCGAATCTGGCGAGTTGTTAACCAACTTCGTGCTTCAAATAAGCAGGCTAAAACAAATCGAATTGCCGGTGCCATGCCTGTTGACATTCAAGACCACATCCACTATATTATAAGAATGATTTATGAGACAAAATATGTAAATATTCGTCTTCACTAAAAATGTCTCAATGTGAATATTAAATATGATATATAGACACACTATCTCCTCTCATCTCAGTGCCCATTGTACTTTACTCGATGTATATATTTATCATAAATACTTCAAACAACATTCAACATTTAGAATGATCTAGATCGCAAAATTGTCAGCCCGTCGATCGTGTCACGCATATCGGAAACTTTGTCCAATATAAAAACAGAGTATAGACGCATTTCTTGAAAGATGTATAAGTTTTTATAGTAGCCACTGACATGGAAGTGGGGATGGCGACGGTTGTTGCCGAGGGAAAAAGTGTACTTTAAGTCCCAGATTCGCGACTGTACTAGTATCGTCCGATACTGGAACACCCAGTATCGCTTGATACTGGTACAAAGTCAGTGTTCCAGTATCGGCCGATACTGGCACATATAAATTGTTCCAGAATTGGGCGATACTGAACATATTTATGTACCAGTATCGTTCAATACTGGGAAAAAATCTCACTGATATCACGTGAACCAGAATCGCCGTGTTCCAGTATTTACCGATACTGGAACAGAAAAATCGTACCAGTATCGTCCGAGGCTGGCAACTTTTATTTTCCAGTATTGAAAGATACTGGTATCTGGGACCTACAGTACACCTTTCCCTTTTTAATCAAGTCTGAAGGCTGACAGCAAAATTGGTACCTTTATTTGTTGGAAGTGGCTCTTTTTACCTCATTCTTTCTTCCATTCCATCTTTTGTTACTTTCATTTCATTCAGCCAGAATGCTTAAAGCTTTTTGGGGCGAAGCCACCCTTATAGCTTCAGATTGCAAAAAATTTCACATTTAGGTCTTTCTAGACATTAGTGGGGGCAGCCATGTTTTAGTCTTTGTAAATTACATATACACCTATGCAGTTTATTTGAACAGTCCTGCAGTCTGTGCTGGAGTCAAAGCTTGTTTTTGATGCATAGACTGTTGATGAGATGTTATAGACTCCCCACAGAGAGACATAATAGCTTATCTTGTTTGACTACTAGGAGAAACCTCCCCAATTGCCCGGGGTTTGTCTAATATTGTGGTTAGTTGGGGATGTTTGAGTTTCGGGTTATATATATATATATGATACTAATTCCTGGGTTGATTTAATGAAATGTCAATAATAACCATGATCGCGGAATGACATTTTTATATAGAAATTCTTGGACCAACGTTTTAGACCAAGTACAATGTCATTATATACATAGATTGTACTTCAGACGGTATCCCCCCCCACCCCCCCCCCCCCCCCCCTGCACACAAATCAACTTTAGGCCTATTGGTTTCCTGTACTATTTTTAGACTGCGTGTTTTGATTTGTTTTTGGTTTGAATGGAAAATACATACACCATTTCCTGGTAGTTTGGTTTGCACAGATGCACCAGAAAATGGTTACAAAACATGCTTCTTTCTTTTGGATCGCCCCCATTCCATTTCAATGGAATTTGTATTATGTCTGGCCCGAGCAATTTGCTTGAGTCTGGTCTCTTCAGAACCCAAGCGTTAAGCGTGTGTCCGTACGAACCGACCGTACGTGTAAACGGACAAACAAACAACCCCTTCGCCCATCACATGCGCGGTTAAAGTTGACAGACGGAAACCAAAATGGCAGACGAATATTTGAAATAGTGAATGAAAACACGTAACCACTCTTTGTGTGTCCAATCAGAAGTGTCCCTTTCCTATGCTACCCGGCTATGCTAGGGGCACGGATGGGGCCGACCATCAGGATATTTTGCGGGGATATACTGACCCTATCACCCTATTACTACTGATCGCGCTCTTCGTAACACGGTGCATAATCCCTAGACCTAAACATTATAATGAAGACATGGAACAAAGCCTCTCTTCAAAGCTGCACAACTCCAATTTAAATATTAGCCTACGGTAGGCTTATTCCAGTGAAGTAATCGAAGACTGTTCAAATCAGACAAATTGTAAGAAATGATTTAGTATCAGTTTAGTAGGCCCACACTACATGTAGGCTTTCTATTTTTATGACGTAAAGCGTGCAAATATGCATCTACGGCCATAAACCAATTATATAACAGTTGAGACCTATTATTAAGTTAAAAAGTTCACGAGTCTAAATAATTATCTCATACGCCCTTTCAACATCATCATCATCATATGACTAGACTGATGTTTACAACGCAATGCCATCGACCCCTGTCCAGTCAACACTTTTCCCTACTCAAAAAGAATGATGACATCATAAATTGATTCACTATCATCGTCTCAGAAAGATTTACCGTCAAATACCGTTTACATATTGGTGCCGCGACGTTTATTTGAAGTCTTTAGGTTTGATCCAGATTCCCCGCACCAACTTCTCCTCCCATGAGTTCGCACATTAACACAGTTGTTTGTTCGAGTTATTTGCTCCCATTATTTGACGCGCACGAAATACGCTTGATTGATAGTGCACAAAGTTCATGTATTCCCCGGTTTTTTCATTGACGCTATTAATATGATTAAATGGAACAAATGGAAGAAGTTTTTTTTATTCAAGAGGGTTAAAAAAATGTCATCGTTTAATTTAGGATAACATGTTGAAGATCATTTCACTTAACGGAATAGCAACAAAAAAATCGCACCGGAACTCTTTCCTCTTTTTTCTTTAGAATCATCATCTTAGCAAGTTAATCTTAACTAAACTTTGTACGACGATTATTTCGTACACATCCATGTAATAACGCACATATCATTGTATATGAGACACTTCGTGGAACCTTTGAAAATGAAGCATGTATAGTTCATTGTGGACACCACTCGAATTATCCGAGTTAAATTCAATTTAACAAATACGTAGATTTTGGGGGAAAGTGTACTTAAGGCATGCTTTAAAAGGTCCCAGATTCTGGACTGGACTGTACTATAGTATCGTTCGATACTGGTACAAAGTCAGTTTTCCAGTGTGAGCCGATACTGGCACATATGAAATGTTCCAGTATCGTTCAATACTGGGACAAATCTCACTGGTATCACGTTTACCAGATCGCCCAACTGGAACGTAAACACGTTCCAGCATCGCTCGATACTGGAACACTTTTGGGTGTTCCAGTATCGACCGATACTGGAACAGTAAAATCAGCTTAGGTTCCAAGATGCTGGGTGTAAATTTCACTACGTAAGTTGAACATGATTTAATAGATGATTACATTGTTTATATAGTAAACTGCATAGCTGACAGCGTCCTTTGTATATTTTCTAGCATGTATTGTCCGATAGTTGTCGCTACCTCTCCGCCATGCGAGTATATGAAATTCCCCAAATTCACGTCATAAAAATAGGATGATAGCATCCCAGCAGTACATGTAGGCCTATCACTCTTGGAAAAAAGGGTGCTTCATGGGTTCTTGGCTGTCCCGTATATGGAATTACCCTCCGGTTTAAAGGTTCTTTTAATTTAAAGAACCCCAACAACCTCTGTAGAAAACCTAAAGGGTTCCTAAATGTGAGTGAGGGCATAACAGAGACTTGTGAGTTTTTACGGTTGTGTGATGGGGGGGCTGGGGGGGGGGGGGGGGGGGGCTGTGAATTCGTGACTGTTGTGTGGGTGATGGGTGAGTGGGGGTGGGTGGGTGAGTGGGTGGGTGTGTTCATCCTTGTTGATGTATGCGACAGCCTTTCTTGGTGTGACTGTGGTTGGGTGATTTTTAAAATAAAAAAAATGTCTTCTTTATGATATTGTATCGTTTGGTGTTTTAATCTTTGTATTTTAATGTATTTTTAAATCTGTCAATAATGTACAATTTGGCCATTTGGCCACGACACATTATCAATGAAAATGAAAATCAAATATACGGGACAGCCAAGAACCTCTGAAGCACCCTATTTTCTTAGAGTGTAGGGGAGAGCGGGGAGTGTTCGCCCCATTTTCATTTGAAGAGGTCTAGAGCCGCCAATTTTAAAGATTGAATGGACCTTTTGATATCATGTGAAAGATTGATATCTTTGGCTATACGACCCTGATCTCAGTACTCTAGGCCTTACTGTAAAGGCAAGAGTAAATGATAAAGACAAGTGTCTCAAAAGGGCGAACTTGCCCGACGCCGGGGTAGGTTCGCCCATAGGCCGGTGCAAGTTCGCCCTAGGCTCAGAATTAGGCTGCACAAAGTATAATAATATCCAATACATATGCCTATAGATTCATTATTCTTCATTATCTTATTCCAAAATAAAATTTAGGGGTCCAAAATATAGGGGTGGGGCACTTTTGCGGAACATACTCGTTCAGAATTGAAAAGTAATAAGAAATACCACATTTTCAAATAATTATTCTCCTCTAATATTAGTGTTACTCCATTCCTGATAACTATTTTTATATATAATTACAATTATCCTGTAAGAGGAAAATTGCAATTTTGAAATTATGCAAAATCGTAACTATATAAATCCCTATTGGCGAACCTGCCCCATCATCATAGGGCGTATGTGCCTCATATCATATAGCGCAATAAGGGACGCACCATTAGATTTTCAGGGGGGCGGTAGGAAGTTTTCGGAAGAAAAAAAATTCCCCCTCTATGCAGGCCAAAAAAAAAAAATTCACCCCCTGATGAGTAAAAAAAAAAAAAAAAAAATTCTACCCCCACCCAACTCAATATGAATGGATACATTAAAAAAAAAAATTCAACACTTGCGGCGGCCAAAAAAAAAGAAATCTCCCCCGAACCCAACGTCCTACCCCCCCCCCCTGAAAATCAAATGGTGCGTCCCTAAGTGCATTGAACTACGGATGTCCCACGTACATTGATGGGCTGTTAATGTGGGACATTGATGGGCTGTTAACTGCATCAAATCCATAATCAATCCCATACCTACCTAATGATAATTTACATTAAACCTTTTCTGCGAATATCTTTAGGAAAAAATCAATATGAAAAATGGAAGAAAATTCACTTTTGCGAGGCAAAACTGGTTGGATGATAAGTTGACAAACCGTGTTACGGTGATCTGTCACGCTAATGTGGGAAGCTTGCAACATACTACTTTATCTATTGTGTGTTCACCAAATTCAACCAGTGACCGCAATGAGAATCACGTGGTGGGCGAACCTGCCCATATAGGGCGTACACTCCCCGCTCTCCCCTACCGAAGATTAAACTTTTATATGGGCGGATTATTTCAACGTATTCAACTGAATAGCTTGAAATAATCAACAGTAAATAAGTGCAGTAACACAGATACGATAAGGGATACCAACTATAATGCAAGTGATGTTTTAGGACATTTTGACAAGGATTTAATGGAAATACTTACTACATTTGTACTACCCAAGTCGCCAAAATGTGTAACTTGTTAATCCTAACCATCCTAATCCGACCCATAACTGGTATCAATTGATTGGTCTAAAATGAACAAGATTTTGATCTTTTGACAAAGGCATGATGATACTAGTACTTAATTAAGTAGGCGCATACCAAAATAATTTGATTATACTAAATAGAAAGAAACAATCATCCCACAGCATCTCGACACGTATTCTCAGTTTTCACGTCCCTGCATACACTGGAAGCCATAATATTGTTTTATAAATCAATTCACGGTATATGAGTACAACACATGATGCCGGAACATGAATGTGTGATGCGCAACAAAAATAGGCTAAATAAGCACGGCAACCAATTCATAACTACTGACAATATTGGATCAACCGTTTGACCCAATTACCTCCAAAATGGTAAAGTAAATTTGTCAGTGATTTATACGCAACTGACCCAGAAAAGAAATAACCATCTCGGATCATATTTAGGCATTGGGAATGGATTTGGGTGGACAGGTTTGAAATGGAATACTCTCTTTAAGGGGTTAAGAGTGATCTGATAACCGAAATGCGTCAATGTCGAATATAAACCTCGACGTCATGAAACCACTAGGTCCATTCCAAAGAAGATTTTAAAGACACCACCACAATGCATTGCGTTTTTGCAAATTGCCCTAATTCTGGTCTCAAATTGTCTCAGTTCCCATAGTTATTATGCACACAATCATGGCTTCATAGCGCGTTCATCGTTGGAGCTCTTAGGTTCCAGTTTTCATCAATGAATAAATTAGTTATCAGTGTAAGTGTTCCTTTTTATTATTTCTAAAACTTAAGCGCTCGACAAATGCATCGTGTGGAAAAAGCTTTAGTTGGTTGGCGTTTGCGCAATGTATTGTGGGACGACGTTAAAATCTTCTTTGGCTCCATTCCATAATCCCTAAATGTAAAAGAGTGAAATTCCACTCTAATGGAGTGAATATTCACTCTTCAAAGGATTGCCTACAGTGATCACTCTAATAGAGTGAAAGTCACTCCTTGAAAGAGTGGAAGCATTTTCACTCCAAAAATAGAGAGAATTTTGTTCACTCCAGGAACGACTCAATTTTCACTCTTCGAAGAGTGCCTACAGTGATCACTCCATTGGAGTGAACAAATAGTGAATATATAAGGAGTGAATTTCACTCATTTAGAGTGAACTTCACCCTTATTGAGAGTGAACCATAAATGAACATTTTAATTACTTAATCACATTCACATGAACAACTTGCAATTCAATAGAAAATTTGAATAACAAACAAAGAGTCATTGCCCCCAGACACATACATGTAGAGGAAAAGCAAGGTGTGACAAGTGGTGTGCTATTGCCTCCGAGCAAACGAGAGGTAGAACATTTTATTCATTTAAATAAATCAAACTTTTTCAAAATAATAGAACACATTAGTGTTACACACATATACCATTAGATAATCAATTGGTGGAAAGAATTTGGAGGCGGCTAAATGTAGACGCCGGACTCCTATCCCGGGGCTATGACACGGCCGCACTCACTAAGGGATCAAATTCCGATATAAGATTTCTGAATTTTACAACAACGACTGGTTGTCAATTGGTGGAAATGAAATTGGAGGAGGCTAAATGTAGACGCCGAGCTCCTACCCCGAGGCTATGACACGGCCACACTAAGGGATCAAATTCCGATATAAGATTTCTGAATTTTACAAAAACAACTGGTTGATGATATAATTCAATTTATCAATAGAAAATTTCTGACATTTACAATATTAACAATTGTTTGATATCAATTCTACATAATTCAATTTATCAATAATAAGATTTCTGAATTTTACAAAAAACAATGGAGATGATATAAGGACAAGCTAATATTGACAATGCTTGGTCCTTGCGCTAGGTGGCGGCAGGAGAATCACCTCTAAATAAACCAATTTATCCATATGATTGGTAATTACATGGAATGATGTGACATGATATACTAATAATTTGGTCTAAATTATTAGAAACGAAAAAGAACAATGCCTGATTGATCTAAAATTATTATAGCATTTGTGAGCCCAAAACACATGGAAGCTGTGGCATTATCAACTAGTTTGTCAAAAGAAAAAAGAAACTATGCATACCTGCAAATGACGTTGAAACCTAGGGGTGAGGTGGGTGGGAAAAAATTAATTTATGTTCCAGAAGAGAACAACCTCTTCGAATGCAGACCACGGAGATTATGAATCAGTAAGGAAAACCGAGTGCCGCTCGCAAAGCACGCAGGGAGGGACGTACACAAAAGGAATGGCTATCTATTGTTACTGTGGAATCAGGCGAGGAAAACGCGCGAAACTGAAACTCAAGTTAAGGTTGGTGTCAACCCTGTTTGGCGCCAAATTATCAAGCACTGTAACTTTTAAATTATAAATGTGATGTACATAAAAGTATACATTTTTTGTAATGAAATGAGTCAGAGAATCCATTTTTGGTATCAAATTTTACTAAAATTAGTGTTTTTTACATTTTTGCCCAAAAATCACCTTTTTGGCGTCAAAATTTTTCAGACAACCTAACAATATCAGTTTTGGATTAAAAATGCCAACATTTCACCAAAATTATCTAAAGTAAATTATCTAGGAGCGATTTTTTTTTTTTGGCTTAAAAATTGTTTGTTTTGAAAATATTGACCAAAACGTGCCAAAAATGAGATTTTTGAGATAAAAAACATTTTGTTGGCACTTTTTGGTCAATATTTTCAAAACAAACAAATTTTAAGACAAAAAAAAAAATTCGCTCCTAGATAATTTACTTTAGATGATTTTGGTGAAATTTTGGAATTTTTAATCAAAAACTGATATTGTTAGGTTGTCTGAAAAAAATTGACGCCAAAAAGGGGATTTTTGGGCAAAAAAGTTAAAATCACTAATTTTAGTAAAATTTGATACCAAAAATGGATTCTCTGACTCATTTCATTACAAAAAATGTATACTTTTATGTACATCACATTTATAATTTAAAAGTTACAGTGCTTGATAAATTTGGCGCCAAACAGGGTTGACACCAACCTTAACAGAGGGGGCTCTGTGCAGTGAGCAAAAGCGATTTATTCAGATTTCAGCTCGTCATTAGCTAAACCAGGCTTTCTCAACTAGATTTACTGATGCGCCAAATTTTAGTAACCAACTTGTTGAAGCTCCACTTGGTAGAATTTACAATGGCAAAATTCCCTTTATAACATTAATTTCAAAATATTTTAACATATGTAGGCAGCATATTAACCAATATTACTGTTTTGAGGGCACATACGCGCGTAGCGCGAGAAAAATTGCTGTATTTATACATCTGACTGTCATATGCCTATGGAATTTGGCTATATCATAATATGATTTATTTTTTTAAAACAAATTTTAACCACTCTCGCGCCACTTAGGATGCCTTGATGCGCCACAAGTGGCGCGCGCGCCACCATTTGAGAATGCCTGATCTAAACTATACTTACCTTTTCTCTTTGTCATTTGCCTATCACTTCCTTTCGGTAGTGAAACGATATCATATCAACATGATATTTCTCTGTGTAAAGTATCTAAATCTACTTTCTATCGATGTTTTTACGCGTTTCATTAATGTAATTTATAATTTATATTTAATCATTATTTGGACTTTAACATTATTGCAGAAACAATTAACATTGATAGCATCATTAATTATCACTTCAATAATGTTTAAATTTAATAAAATAAAGAATATTTTGAGTTTTCGAATATTTTTCTATTTGATTGTGTTCCGGCTCTCAAATTAAATCTGGTACAACTGATAACTCGCACAGAGTGACAAGTCACTCGACACCGAGTGAAAAATCACTCTTTACGACAATTTTGGAGGGATTACAGGATAATTTACTACCACTGACTACCTGATTGACTATCATAAAGGTTACATATGAAGAAACTAATAAAGTGACTGTCGATCAGGCCAGCGATTGCAGTGCGCTATAAAAAGTGTATAACACGCAGTGATAGCGCGGAAAACTGGCCGATATTGTCCATTTTTAAATCGAGGTCACTAAAAACCCTTTCAAATTCTGCTACGATCGGGCCGGCGCTTGGATTACGCTGAAACATTATCAAAAAGCCAAGCCAAGCGCATCAAGATCTCCACGAACTGGTGACGCAGTGGGAACTGGCTGGGACTTCAGAGGGTCGTGAGAGGGTCCCCATGGTCGTCCTTGAGCGCCAGTGCACCGCGCTTGTTTTGTGCATGCACAAAACCGTGGAGGCTTCGGCGTTCTGTTCAGAGCGCTATAATGACTCAGTAGTATCGCTGTGGTAGCGCAAAGTGAGCGTCCCGTCGACATAGAAGGACGCATACCAACTGCTTGTCCTCTGCGACTGCAGTTAAGGTTCGTTCACACTACATGCACTAGGCGATGTTTTTCGTGCGATACGATGCGGTAGCCTTACTTCCACCGCAATGTACGGTAATTCATCGTAGGTCACGCCGGGTCAACGCAGGTCACCGCATGCGATGTCAGCCAAACTCTTCCACAACTATCACATTTTTGTTGTGATCCATATAAACACTTCAAAAGAAGTAAGTTCCCCTTAAGGGTTTCCTTTATATTTTCAAAAATTTACATTGGGTCGAAATGGATTTTCTGTCAAATTGTTATGTGGTTCATACCAATACTTGACCAAAATTTCAAATCAACATGTTCTGTCATACTTGAGTGAGCTTGTATTGAATGACAGAATGTCCCATTTCAAAAGTTGTTAAAATAATGTTTAGTAGTGTGCGTATCCACCACGTTGGTGTATCAATTGATGACATCGATTTCTCATAGTGTTGATGAAGCGCGCTACTCGATATGGAAGTCCAACTCTTGTTGTACCAGAATTTTAACCCCACAGGTGATTCCATGCTCAAATTAGCATGCATTGAAAGAAGGAATGTTTCTTTTGAAAATGAGCAATAGCTTGTGATGAAGGATGATCAGCCAGTGTGGCTTTCACTGCCTGATGCTAATGTGTTTATGATTAGTGTTCCCCAGATTGTGTATGTAACCATGCCCCATTTATCCAGCCAGGAAAGGGCGATTGTGATTGGTCTCTTGCAGGCTATACTCCAGTAAAACAAGTTGCCCTTAGGATGAACACCTCCCCAAACGCAATCAGGAAACTGCGTTTTTAGCTTCCCTACGCTGGAGCTATAGGAAATGGATTTGTCTTGATGGACGACAATGCGCGCCCACATAGGGGAAAAGTTGCTAATCAGTTCTTGGAAGATGAAGGTATAGAGCGTTTGGTTTGGCCCGCGAACTCCCCAGATCTCAACCCAATCGAGCATCTGTGGGATCAGTTAAAGCGGGCCGTGGATCGTAGAGTGGATGATCACACTAATCTTGCTAACTTACGTCTTCTGGTACAACAAGAGAGGGATGAGATCCCACAGCATCGAGTGGCGCGCCTCATCAACACTATGAGACGTCGATGTCGGCAAGTCATACAAAAACGCGGCGGATACACCCGCTACTAAACATACAAATAATTTATTTGAGCAACTTTTGAAATTAAACGTTATTTTAGCAACTTTTGAAATGGGACATTCCGTCATTCAATACGTGCTCACTCGAGCATGACAGAACCTGTTGATTTGAAATGTTGGTCAAGTATTGGTATGAAGCCCATAATCATTTGACTGAAAACCCCATTTCATTCCAATGTATTGTTTTGGAAATATAAGGGAATCCCTAAAGGGGAACTTACTTCTTTTGAAGTGTTTAGTTCAATATGGTTTTCTTATTGATCCGATATAAGTAGGGACAAACACATCATGATACTATTACCATATCATTTTAATGTATTCAGATTAATCAACAATACACCTGTTCAAATTCTCGCCAACAGACACACTTCTATTTCCATGGCTTTACAAAAGTGGCATTATCGAATTACGCTAAGCTAGGATAATGCTATATAGGATTTAAATAAAACTCAATGTTAAAGATCAGCAATGTGATTAGAGCTTTAATAAACATGGTTCATTGTTATTCCGTCTGTATCTACGAGGGTCATTCAATAGGTTCTACCTCCTACCTCCTAACTTTGCTATTATATAAGCCAGTCGTATAAAATATGCCACAATTGTAGCTTTGTATCTCAGCTACAAATACGTACTAAATTGGTCTGAGTACTGATTGTACTTTTCTGGCGATGCAGTGAAAACCAATGTTCCATTTAGTGCGACGGAAACGGATAAGAAATAGGAAATGTCTCCTAAGTGCTATTCATTTGGCCAATTCTAAGAGACAAATCGTACCATTGGTCAATTAAAACCATTCTAAATTACAAATATCTCTTGAACATACTATAAACATTAAGAGTCACTGATTTCTTCGAGAACAATGCCCATCGAATCATGATAATACAGCATTATATTCAGAAATCATCCATTTAATCATACAATAGGCTACAGAGAGAAAAACCTACATTAAAATCTTTAGTGTAATTGTTCGTGTCCATTGTCCAACATTCTTTGCTGGCTTTAATTGGATCATATCAAAAGTAAAACCGATATCAGTTATTATTTACTATAAATGTGTAGCTATGATTCAGAGCTATAATCATCATCATCATGATCATGACAAATGTCTGAGGTTGACATTCATATTATTAGCCATATTATAAGTGAGGAGGTAGAACTTATTGAATGACCCTACTATTTCTATTCTTTGTTAATCTAATACCCTTCGTACACTCGCTCTGTACTCTCTGCGCCGACGCAGAGAACGTTATGAAAACGTGTTGAGAAGGTACAAGCAGGGAGCTTATTATATAATGGGAGAGGAAATTCGAATCGCAAAATTGAAGCCTCCCATATATGGGAATGGGCGCGTCCGTGTACCATATCTGTAAATTAATACGCGCGATGTAACTCTTAAAATGACATTAGCATAATTTAGACGCGTGATGTAACTCTTAATAACTCATTAGCATAATTGATACGCGTGATGCAACTCATGGAATTAGGGCGCTATCACGCTAGAGGCTTCAAACTCGGCAATGGGAAACTGTGTACAGTGGCGCGCACCGGCTGCCTGGTACAAGTAACGCAGACAGCGACTTACAAGCGCAATACAAGGGCTGGATTGAACGCAGCAGAGCGTAAACATGCGCGACGCTTTGTATATAATTGCGCTCAAGGGCGATCATGGGCACCGCCCTAGATGGTGTCCACTGCGACCCCAATCGGTTCTTAGAGACCTTACTGCGTTTGGCATGGCGTTTTGATACTTTCTGATACTCTTTTTCAGCGCAACGAGAGCGCAAGGCCTGATCGCCGTATGTGTGACAGGGGTAAACCAAGCTTTATTATAGACCTACATTATGACCATAGATTTTACACACATCTATGGTATGACGGTGCACGTTTAAAACTTACAGATACCTGTATAATGTTTAGCCCGCATAGAACTCCGGGAAGACAGTGTCACGACACTTAGGTATATATGTTCTGTCACCATTGGATGGACGATGTGAAAACATATAGGCATTATGACGCGGTTGTGCCAGCGTTTTACACAATATGATCCACAAAAAAAGGTTCTGAAAATATTCTCAAAGTTGTTCTCTCCATCCAAACTGTAAAGAACCGAACAACAAGGATTTTTAAAAAACATGATACCGAACCATTTTCAATTTTGTAAAGAATTTATTGTGTATAGGGTCACGCGTTATGAACTCGCCTCCCAATAGGATGGTGCTGTTACATATTTCAGTTTCATGGTGTCATTTTCCTCAAATATTTTTAAAACCACAAAAGCTATCTCAACAAATTTGGTATCATTTATGGTATCATCTGCCTGCAAAATGGCATTGGTATAGCTAATACAGAAATGGAGATACAGCTGTTTGATGTTTGGGGACCAGGGGTGGTGCTGGAAGGGGTGCCGCCGGAATTAAAGGGGTGCAGCCTGAACAAACTCAATGGGGATAATCCCATGCTTTGTTCTTTTTACAATAACTAGTCATCCCCTAGTGCTACAAACACCATTTTGGTCCCATTTTAAAGGATATTTAGTAGTCTTTAAGTATGTGGTTCAACAGACTTGTCAACTATTTGTAACAACTAATTAATTATGGATAAGACCATGATCATCATATTTGGTTTCCTCATGCAATTTCCCTTCAGAAAATGTATACTTTTACTACCTCAGGGGGTATACAAGCAAATATAAATGTGTAAAGTTAAAATCATGTCGCGAAAGCCAAAATCCGTGTGTAACGCGAAAGGAGGCGAGCTTAAAACACATGACCATTATAATTTGTTTCGCACATAATTTATAACGCCCCCCCCCCCCCATATCTAACTCATCGACGAATATCAACCTAAGTGGTCACAGGTCACTAAATAGGTGTATCAAATAAGGTGGGGCCGTTTCAAAAAATCTTTAAAATCGTGATACGTGTCTCTATTTTAAATAGAAGTTGTCAAAAAAACATAACATTTTTGGTATCATATTAAAGACGATTTATCCAGCTACCGAATAAAAAAGGATGATTAAAACCACATGTTTAGCAACAGTGAAGTTATCAATCTAAACGTCGAGTGAGTCAAGGGTGGGGTCGGTGGATGTGGCGCCCATAGGTTTCTACACAAAATAGCGGAAAACTAGAACTTTTGAAATTGATGCCATTTTAAAAGTATACATAGGAAAGTTTTCAAACTTCTCATATGTGTTAATAACATGTGCCTGCTACTATGAATAATAATATTGAATTGTTATCTAGACATTCTCTACTAGAATATGGTGTTCAATTCAGGGAGTGTTTTAATGTAAAAAATACACAGTTTTATTCATTTTATTGATTAAACAATGGCCAAATCGCAGTCTCTCTATTTCATTTGTGTGACTCTTCGGTCCTTTTCTACCCTGGGTAGTAAAACATTTAACTAAAAAAGCTAGCAGTGTTTCTTCACATAATTGTTCATAGATATATTAAAAATTTGCTATTTAGACCTATTTTGGACCACCCTGTATTCAAAATAAAAGGAACTTTAACGATATTCATGTAGTTCATTTTGATAACCATTTAGAGAATAATGACTGCGTAACAACTGTTTTCGTGAATTTGTTTTAAAATCAGAGGTTTTTGTTCTGGTCTGAGGGATTGTCCCGAGGGGCGCAGCCCCCGAGGGACAATTCCGAATGACCAGAACAAAACCCGAGGATTTCAAAACAAATTCTCGAAAACAGTTGTTAAGCAGTTATTATTCTCATTCATTACTGAAAAAGATGCATATTTTATCCAAATCGTTGATTTGTACCGATATAATCTTGCTAATAATTAATTAGTGTTCTGTTTATTTTGTCAACCCCTTCTTAGTTATTGAAAAGTCCAAGTCGGGTAATCCCCTCATTAACATTTTTATCATTCAACCAATCAGAAATAAGCTTTAATCGTGTTTCCTCATAACTCATTGAATATTCAGTTTAGGGGCGTGAGGCGTTAATTTGATTGGTCGGTCAGTGAGCAAAACAATGGAACACTTTGGCGCAGCACTTTCGGGCAATTATTAGTAACCCGCGCTCGGCGTGCGCGTTCTCATCTAACGATTAATTTGATTGGAACGCACTTGGTACGCAGCTATCGCGATTATTCATGAAGTAATGAATTTCTTTTAAAGTAAATAGTCCATGCTAACTAAATTTCATAGAATATTATATACAAACCTTAATTTTATGCATTATGATTTCATCATAATTTTAGACACCCTGTACTTTTCTTGTGTACATTTTGGGCAAGTGATTCTTAGCAAATTTGGTAGCACCTTCTGCGGTTGTTCTGATTTTGGTGACTATCTTCAGCTAAACCCTAATTGTACAAACTATCAAAATATTTTGTGAGGAGCAAAAACGATCAACTTTTTTATGTTCCACCCTGTAAAAATTTTACACACCCTGTATATTTTGATTATTTTTTTGCAAAAATGAAAAACCTTGAATCATAAGCTTTCCAACAATATATAGTTTGTGGGTCATTAAGTATGTAAAACTTAAGTTTTGTCCCGTTTAATCAGAATTGGTGCATTTCTCAACATTATTAAAAGTGAAAGATATTTTTGGACCAGTTTGTGACTTCTGTCCCTGTACATGAAGAGCTGGGTTGCAAAAGGGCCTACATCCATTTCTACATGTTACTCTTTTTGCATTATTGAATGGATGGCTATTCAGATGTGGAATGTGGCTTGTATTGTTGGTGCCTCAATTGGCGTGCATGGATGCACTAATCCAAGTCATAGAAACAGTAATGAACACAGCCATACAATAATTTGATTAATTCCATGGACTTGTCAATACAAATTCAATAATGCAAAATGAGTAACATGTTGGAGTGGTCTGGTGGCCCTTTTGCAACAAAGCTCTTCACATACACATAATAAATACCCTTCAATTGGGTTAGAGTTTAGAGTCAGGGTTATGAATAAGGTCACAGGGTTATGCTCGAATCATACTAGCCGGTCGCTGGTCGCAACAGGTCGCGTAGTACTCGCTAGCTCAAAAGTATCTAGGTGCGACCAAAAGTCGCATCGAGCTACTAAATCGCCGGTAGTCGCAGGTATTTCACGAACACGCAGACAACATCAAACCGGGGTAATTGCTGCTGATTGGTTATGCTAATTTCGAAGCAAAACAACTTCCCCCCATTGGTTGAAAAAGTTTGGTTTTCATTACGTCATGAGCGACCGATCTTTCGAGTTGAACTGAAGTCAACTGGTGGCGACTGGTCGTTTCCACTCAAGCGATCTCTTGATCGATGTATGGTTTTTTTTATATGACGTAAAACTCGTCATATGAGCGATTTAATCGCAAAGCGACCTTAGTATGTTTTCAGCATTAGGGTTAGGGTTCACCGGTCTAATTCCAAACGGATCACACAACATGTCCAAAGTATAAGGGACTATTTCATGAGATGCGGACGGGTACAACCTACAGTTTGAAAATATGCACAGTCACGCCTTACATATTTAAATATCGATCTATACCCTGCCTAATTTATATTATAGCTTGTTTTGCACACCTTATACCTGACCACCATCAGCTATGTTAAACTCATCCACGAATATTCACCTGATAGATCTTATACCCTTCAATTGAAATTGACAGGAGAAGTCTGCGCTATGTCACATCAGATCAAATCAGCTAATATTTGTATCCTTCGTTTGGTATTCCTTGTTAGGTTATTGACTGGGAGTCGGATACATTTTGGGAAAGGGGGTGATTCGCACCGGGGTTGATCCCGGGGGTTAATAGGTTATGATGGGTATATTAATAATGATAATGAGTTGGAATGGAAGGCTATAATTTGGAGGGTCGATATGAAATCAATGGGATGTATCGGTCCATTTTATTTCTAAAAGACAATTACGTCACTGCATTTTGGGTGGTCACGTCCAGTCGAAAAAGCTTGCGTATTGTACAAGTAGGCTCAAGACGGAAGGCCAATATACGCGTGCGTATAATTATACTACTTTCGTAAGTGACGCCAATTTCTGCTGGGAGAGAAGAAGAGTTGGTATTATAAAGCAGGCGCGGATCCAGGGATTATTCTAGGGGGCGGCTAAATATTTGAATATTCAGGTGAAAGTGTGACGAATTTTCGAACCCATTTGGTGCGATGGTGTATATACTTTTGGATAATGTGATAGCGTCTGACTTTCTAATAAATGTAGATAAAATCATAAGTATTTATTCCGCTTAGTCATCTCATCGTCACAGGTAGTGTCATAATATTATTATATCGCTGTACAAACGGTACCGCGAATATAAGACCAAAGCAGAAAAATAGGCCCATAATACGCTACAAGGCCCGCTTAGCAGCGCTATAAATTGCTGCCCTAAAAACCGGCAACAAATTTAAATATTCGCCTTCCATCAAAGGTGGTTGCTATATGACATTATTCTCGTGTGCAACCAACCGGCAGTATTGCAACACCCATTGAGTAGTTTAAACGCATTAAGCGTGGATGTAATTTGCAACATAATGGAAACTCACCAATGCAGTTAGCAAGAAGTACCGTCGTACACGCCCCGAATTTAAATATACAACCAGGAAATCCTCTCTTAGTAAGTGATAACAATAGGTTTACTAGACCGAATTAATAGCGCTCCTAAGCGGACAATTTATGTCGTGTTTCTAAACTTATTTTGCGACACACGACACCTCGCGACACGGCGACAGCCGTGGTATTTTGCCAACCATGACCATGTGATGGTTGTATAGACCTTTACTTGAGCAAATACCCGTGCTCTCTCCCCTTTTCTTTCCCCCCTTTTCTCTCCCCCTCTCTCCCACTCTCATTTTTTAAAAACAAAATGTAACGGGGGACACGAGCCCCCGCAGCACCCCCTGGATCCGCTATTAATTACATGCATATGAGAGAGCAAACTGAAACTAAATATAAGCGATTGTTTTCAATCTTAAAATGAAATCTAGCAATGATACTGTGTTCAAATTCAAGGCAACAATATTAAAAACCATAACCATGGCCGTACTGCCCTTGGCCTTATTTAAAGCTGAACGTAAAAACACCGCTCTCTTTCATGTAGATCATCTGTTCAATATCGGGATTGATTTTGAAAATCATTACAAGCATAAACACGGATTTAATGCCTTGTTTTTGGTTAATTCAGATGGATATAAAACACAACTTTCTATTAAATCCCTTTCAAAAGCATTAGTTTCCTAGACGCTAAGACGGGATGTGTCGCCAATACATGGGCGGCGGAGCCTAAATTGTACATCAAAACTTCACTAAAACACCACGGTTTACCCGATTTGCCTCTGTGACGTGACATTTCACCTTAATACCATTAAATGGTTATTTTTGTTTTCTTGCTTGAGCACAACCACCCATGAAGTTTTGTCATTGTTTTTATTTATACAAAAATGGATAGGCCTACTGTGTGACCCCATCTACCATTTTTTCCCATGAGAAATAAGATTTGGATAAGATAAAATGTTCCATACTGTTTTGTCCATCCTGAAAAGTTTTCATTTTTTGAGATGTTTGACTACTATGTTACGAGCATAACGTAGCGGATTATTCCAAACTACGGCAATTGCAAACTGTTCTACTATGTCTTGAGACTTTTTCATCTGCAGTAATTATAATCAAACTTTTAAATTTAAAATATCTCTTTTCATTCCCTCATGGTAGATTTTAGAATAGAAAACATCATGTAATGTTAGTCTTTTGTCCCACACCTTCAAACATGTACCTTGTTGGTGTGTATAGGATCTGAGATATCGGCCTATAGGCAGGGATGCTATAGGTCCTCGTGCACGCAAGACGTGTTTACCCAGTCCCAACTTATTGATCATGAAGTTCTAATCGTTGGTGTAACATTTTTATACATATTGGAAGACCAAACGCTTGGATTTCAGATGCCGTTTATTTCATCTTATTTGGTTTTGTCAATCTCGAGATATGACCAATTAACTAAAGCTACCTAAAATCGACATTGTGCCACTTTACAGTTTTCAATGAATAGAAAGTTTTACTGAGGAGGATACAAATCTTCCACCTGTCCGAGTGGTCTTAACAAATGTTACGCAATTATCTTTTTTTTGGTATAAGAGTATCCACTTCACTCATGCGTGTCCGTAACAAAAGGTTCTCTTTCCCGTAGTATATATTCGTTGTTCAGATTAATTAAATGCACGACCTTCTCTAAATTTGGCGGGTTATTTTGAACGAGTATCCATCAACACGCGTGTTGGTTACAGATTTAGATATCTGTGGACTGTGGTGTTGGTCTTTTGAAATATTGAATGGTTGGCCCCTATTGCGATTAAATAGGTTTAAATAATAGAATGCCGTGTCTGTGCATCTAGCTTCATGGTCTGTGTAGCCAAACAGAACTGAATATTTTAAAAATTCAGACCGAATGCCACCACCCTCCCCAATGTTTCAAGACGGATTGTTAGTATCTGTTTGACGTTTATGAAGCATTCTTACTGTAAACATGGTAAAGGTGGCACAACATCGATTTAAGGTAACTTTAGTTAATTGATCATATCTCAGGATTGGCAAAACCAAATCAGATGAAATAAACGGCATCTTCCTTACCTTATTAGTACCTATACTTGATTTCTTGTGTATGGAAACCGATGATATGCGTTTTCGTCTCAATTTTTAGCTGCGTCAGATTTAGAAATAAAACTGATATAAAACTGATATACAAAATCACCGGTTTTGACACAGCCGTAGGGTTACTTTCATTTGGTTTTCAGGAAATTAGGTGTAGCATTTGATGTACACCGAAGCTAAATCATGTAAATAGAAGTGTTTGAGTTGCGTACACCTTGCGTTAGTCTCACCATGGACTTATCAGACCATGGTCTCACAAAATACGGACACGTTTATATGCCTGAGTGTGATGGTCAGAAATGAATGTCCATGTGTATTCAATGTAAGGACTGTATAGTGTCATCAATGAGTAATCAACAGACTCATCTGATCTTCTGACGGATTGATTAAATTGATTATACGTGTAGGCTTACTAGTTGCTTATAAATGATCAGCTAATTCCAAAATTGGAGGATCCAAAAATTGTGTTATGCAAAACTAGTTATATTTCGTAACTCGCGTAATCCACTAGTTTCACATATTCGCGGCCCGAACGTATTACGTAAGTCGTTGTACACATACTACGAAAGGAGATAATTCGACAGGAACCGGGCCGCGATTTTTCCCGTAGTCATGGTAGTTAACATTTGAATACGGAAATACATTATATTTAGCTTTATTTCGTGATTTGGCTCCTCTCTGACTGTCAACCTCCGACTTGTTTTAGTATACCATTATTCCTTTCCCTGGTTTCAAAATAGTAGACGCCCTAATTCAACATTTCAAGTGTTACGGAAAACCGCTGGGGGCAGGGCCAGTGGTTTTAAATCCAGTACCCTGTTTATCAAAGTTGTTAAAAATGAAATGATAAAAGTGGCCACTCTAAAAATTGTAAGTACCCGTGTATTAAATTTGAGGATCTGTGATTAAAGGCATATTATGTGATCTTTTCCAGAGAGCGCCCTCTATTCATGATTTTTTTTAGAAAGTAGATTTTATTGCAGATTTACATTTCTGATCATAAATCGTACATACATTCCAAGTTACAGAGAAATACGATTCCTAATTACCTCAAAATCATGGTTTTAGAGTGAATTTAGAGTGAAAATATAAACTTGCGTGTTATCCGACAGTTTATTTTCACTCTATGGCATGATTTTGAAGTAATTAAGAATCGTATCGCCCTGTTACTTGGAATGTATGTACGATTTATGATCAGAAATGTAAATCTGCAAGAAAATCTGCTTCTTTTTTTCGATGTTGAGGGCGTTCCCTGGAAAGATCACATAATATACCTTTAACTGTAAAAATAGGTTGGTCACTTTCCTCCTAATTGGTCCGGGAATTGGTCCTTTAATGTTGACTAACTTAAATCAAAGCGAGGCCTTTATAGGACTAATTAGGTGATGGAAAATGACCAACTTATTTGTACAGTGTTGTTGTCTACGCAATCGTCAACAGCTGCCAACGTAGCGAAATGTTACATTTACCCTATACCCCAAAGTCTGTAACAACATTTTCGACAGTCGACAGGTAAGTTGGTCATTTGACCAGTGGAAGGGGATTCAAACCCATTTCCCATGTTAGAGTGGCAACTCCTTATGAAGGATAGGAGGAGGCAGGGGCAAAATACGCCATAAAAAGAAATATTGTTTTAATTACAAAATATCCTCCTTTGGTTATGATTCTAATAAAAACACCGAAACTTTATCACGCAATTATTAAAATAGCGTTAACTGCTCTAAAGATGACTTCACACGGACCTATCAAATTAGCTCGAATTAGACTGCCACGCCCGGGCATCCCATGCCTGACATTGGGACGGATGAGTGGTCCGGCGCCAAGACGGACCGCAACCGGCTCGCATTATTAAACTTGACGGGTAGACGTCGGGGTTTTGAAGGCCTATAAGCGGTTGAAGGCCAATGGCATTGTCAACGCTATTATATATTTCAGGCCTAGCCTATATGCTTGTTACATGTTAACCCGCATTATGATGGTCTTTCCAATCCTCAGTAGTGGCAAGGTAATCTTCCAGCGACAACTGTACTTCAACAGCGACAACCGTACTACGCAAGCGACAGTTAGTGCTCCTCCGCCGACCGAGGGGCGGGGGTAAAACACCAGCGATGGCGTTACTCTGCCAACGACAGACAGTCAAAAGCCCGGAAAAAAAAGGATCCGAGAGAACGTAGAGTCAGTCATTGCTTTACTGTATGGGATTTATAGATGTATTGCACGCATAATGTTTATTTTATGGTTAGTTATCAGTACTCCTTTAGCAACCGCCGCCGGTACCTACTCCGCCAGCGTAACCCAATATAAAGCAATAGGCTACTGCAGCAATGTGTGTGCACATTTCAATCAACAAATTATAAGCCACTACAATTAGTATAATTGCCCGAGTGTTCCTGTCTTCAATAAACACATAATACCGCTATCGAAATATTAGTTTAAAGTCATAATAGTATCCGCCGCAGTGAACATGACTTAAATAGGTAGACTATCAGTTAAAATGGTGAGCATGTGACACAGTGACGCGTACGGCCCGTTAGTATGTGTGTCTGTATATTAATTTTTGACAAAAAAGAATTTGTGGAAGGAAAATGGATCCCAGAAATAGACCATGCCACTTGACCATGCTGAAAAGGTAGGTTGATCTGAAAAGAGCTGTTAGAGAGGGTTGCCGCGAGCCCTTGGATAAAGACTATTGGTTTTGAATTCCAATATAAATGTAAATACGGCCCGGCGGCTAGGCCTTTAACTATGAAATCAATTGCAGTACTAGGGACTCCCTAAGAACGTTGACGCGCGTCCCCGTAGTCCGACGTAAAGTGTGACATTGTTAGTACATTTATACATGTATACATGAAGGTACTTCCATGGTTACATGTAGTAGAAGAAACCGTGGTCGTACTTCCATGGAGAATAAGAAACTATGCGGCACGTCACTAGTCCGGCGGTCGCTTGAGGAATGAGGAGAATTGGCTCGCTAAAGGCCCTGTCGCACATACGGCGATCAGGCCAGCGATTGCACTGCGCTATAAAAAGTGCATAACACGCAGTGATAACGCGGAAAACTGTCCGAAATTGTTCATTTTTAAATCAAGGTCACTAAAACCCTTTCACATTCTACTGCGATCAGACCTGCGCTTGGATTACGCTGAAACATTATCAAAACGCCAAGCCAAACGCATCAAGATCTCCACGAACCCCTAGGTGACGCAGTGGGAACTGGCTGGGATTTCAGAGGGTCGTGAGAGGGTCCCCAGCAAGCGTGGAGGTTCCGGGCCGCGTTCTGTTCAGAGCGCTATAATGACTCAGTAGCAGCGAAAAGTGAGCGTCCCGTCGACGTAGCAAGGACGCATACAAACTACTTATCCTCTGCGACTGCAGTAAAGGTTCGTTTACACTAAGCGATGTTTGCCGTGCGATGCGATGCGGTAGCCTTATTCACACCGCAATGTACGGTAATTCATCGCAGACCACGCCGGGTCAACGCAGGTCACCGCATGCGATGGTATTTAGCGCCTTTTAGCAAAATAAGAGAACGTCAGCATCAACGCAATGCGTCGCAGACTGCCGCAATGGCAGTTTAACATGTTTTAACTCCATTGCGATACCGCACAGTAAATAACGTTTTAGTGTGAACTAACCTTTGCTGTCAGGAGACAATAAAAATGTATAAAGCCAAACACACTCTTCCACAACTGTCACCTTTCCAACTATCTATATAATTCAATATGGTTTTCTTATTGAACCGATTTTAGCAGGGACAAACACATCATGATGTTATTACTATATCATGTTAATGTATTCAGATTAATCAAAAATGTTATTGATACACTTGTTCAAAACTCCCGCCAACAGATTTCCATGGCTATACAAAAGTAGCATTATCGGATTACGCTAAGCTAGGATAATGCTCTCTAATACTAAAAGGATTTAAATAACAATCAACGTTAAAGATCGGTCGTGTGATTAGAGCTTTATTTATCAGGAATCATTGTTATTCCGTATTCCAATAAGTTCTATCTCCTACCTCATAACTTTGCTATTATATAAGCCAGTCTTATGCAATATGCCACAATTGTAGCTTTGTATCTCAGCTACAAATTCATAGTAAATAGTTCCATTTAGTGCGACGGAAACGGATAAGAAATAGCCACATTTCTCCTAAGTGCTATAATAGCACTTATTATAATAATAATTCATTAGGCCAATTCTAAGAGACTAAACGTACCATATGTCAATTAAAAGCATTCTAAATTACAGATATTTCATGAACAGACTATAAACAATAAAAGTCACTGATTTCTTAGAGAAAATGCCCTCTAATTAACCAGAACCAGACCAAGACCGCCATTAGTTTTAACTCTACCCTAGAGAACCGCTGCAAAAGTCAAATTTGCTTTTCATCAGAACGAAGAGATCTTCAATATACAGGACTAATGGAGGAATTACAAGTATTTTTAAGTGATAATTTTCAACCACTGACTACCTGATTGACTATTTATAAAGGCTACATTATAAGGAAACTAATAAAGTGACTATCATGTTAAAGATTTAACATTCGAGGCATTGCACTGTGGCTTGACTTGTAACAACGAACATTTATCTGATTAGATATTCCAGTATATGCTAAAGGCGTAGCAATACATTCGAGTTGATATTATTCTATTTGCAAGCCTACAAAGGTTAATATTGCCAACCATCGAATCATGATAATACAGTATTATATTCAGAAATCATCCATTTAATCATACAATACGCATACGGAGATAAAACCTAAATCAAAAAATATCTTTAGTGTACTTTTTCGTGTCCATAAAGGCCTGATCGCCGTATGTGTGACGGGGTATAAAAGTGGAGTACCGGCGATCGTTGGAGTACCGGCTGTCGCTTACGGTGTACCATGGGTGTATAACACATCAAAACAACAATAATAGCTAATTATAATGATTATCTTTAATATTGAAGTAAATTTTGTAAAAGTAAATAATCTTAAACATCTCTTAGTACCCATTTAAGGTGTACCAGCTTTCGCTTCTAGCCTACCAGTGGTCGCTATAAAGGAATACCGGCAGACCGGCAATGAAAACGTGATAAGCGGGATAGGAGCTACCTTGTTTTAAAGAATTGACAATTATGGACATTTTTCCGGGCTCTACCTGCATGTTATTCAAATATTGATGCTTTTCAGCGCAATGCAAGCGCTGGCTTGATCGCAGCAGAGTGAGAACAAGCGCGGCGCTTTGTCTGGCGCTCAAGGGCGACCATTGGGACCCTCTCCCGTCCTAAACATATGTATAGTTTCCTATCCCGTACGTGTCCACTGCGTGTCCCCTATCGGTTCTTAGAGACCTTAATGCGTTTAAACTGGCTTGGCGCTAGTGATACTATTTGATACTTTTTTCACTGGCGCAAGACCTGGTCGCCGTAGCTGTGACAGCCCTATCAAGTATCATCTTGTATGCATCCTTGCTACGTCAACGGAACGCTCACGTCGCTCGCTTTGCGTTGCCACAGCGACGACTCCGAGTCATTACACAGTGCTGGTCAGAACGCCGGACCTCCGAGCTTGTTTTGTGCATGCACAGTACAAAACAAGCGTGGTGCACTGGCGCTCGGGGGCGATCATCATGGGACCCTCTCCACTAGTCCTAGACAGTGCCCACTGCGTCACCAATGCGTTCTTGGAGACCTTGATGCGCTAAATAACTTGGTGTTTTATAGTTTTTTTCAGCGCAATGCAAGCGCGAGTCTGATCGCAGCATGATCGGAGCAGAACGTAAAAGGGTTTATAGTGACCTTGATTTAAAAATGGACAATTTCGGACAGTTTTCCGCGCTCCTCCTGCGTGTTATTCATATGTAACTTGATACTTTTTCAGCGCAGTGCAATCGCTGGCCTGATCGCCGCAGGTGTGACAGGGCCATTAGGGCCCAGTATAGAAGTGTATTCAGTGAAAGGTGTTGGTTTACAACCACTCAGCGACACAAAACCGTTAAAGAATCTAAACTCACACTTCCTTACGTCATATATAAATGGACATCCGCAATTGTAACATGATACCCAAAACAGATTAAGTATAGATTTTGCTCTGTTTAAATTCAAAACCAATGTCCTTTTCGGGTTCCTTTCACGCTCTTGACACAGTGATGATGATATTGTTCTAAAACCAAATCTGTCCAAAAGAAATGAACAGGAGACAGAAACAAGAGCGACTCGCGCAATTATCATGAGACCTGTGAGACCAACACAAATTTGACGGATACCTAAACAGGACGGAAGACGCAAATTAATCCTGCAAAGTCCACTCATTATATATTTAAAGGGTTTATAAGGTCAGACGTGTCAAGGTGGAATTGTGTTTGACAAATTACATGGGTATGACGCTCATCGCTTAAGTAAAAAGATTAGTAAGGTGTTGTATTTATTAATCATGAGACGAGACAGACAATAAAGGACGATTATAATTGACATATCTCAACCACGTGTTTTTTTAATGGTTTGTATATAATAATAATGCAATAGTTAAGAAATGTTATATATCATAAGTCAATGATTCGTTTCCCGATAGACCATTATTGTAGAACAATATTGGGAATGAGTTACTGAAAACAGTAATCGACCTTTTTTCACTCCGGCGGTGTGTACGTAGGCATAGGTCAAAGTTGTTGGGATTCTTAAAGCGCTTTTAAAATGTTGATATCATTATTATTTCTTGTAATTCTTTGAAATCTTTCTACACTGTACATGTATAGATAAGTTAGTAATTTCTCATAATTGGGCATTTATGACATTGTTTTCACTTAAATTAGTCAAAACAATGTCTTAAATTACCAAATTGGAAGAACATTATTGACTTACTATAACAGCGTGTACTGTGTATAAGTATTTTTTATGCTGTGTTTTCCTTTTTTTAAATAATTTAGCACTGGCAATGGACTAAACATCTGATTTTTTTCCGCCAGAGTATAATACTATTTTAGATAATGAAACAAACCTGTACTGGTTACAAGTTCAGTACTCCCGTTGCAGAGATCAACTTGTTTTCTAGCAAGGTCACATCATGGATATATTGCATTTGGTACTAGTGTTAAATAAGGCCACCCAAAACGTCAAGTACCCTTGGTTTCATTTGTTCACAAATTTCAACCTCACTATAACACACAACCCTGTCAACCAATCATAACAGCTGATTATAACTATTTCCAATTATCCATACGCAGCCTTTTGACAATTTTGCAGGCATATACCATATCATGCAATGAACAATTTACTCACATGTGTTTGCGCACGTATATAGTCCCGTCATTCACCACGGTATAGACTTGTCAGTATCAACGGGTCATGTGAGATTTGGGTTTCTATTGTATCTTAGTGACAGTTTTATCATACTCTAATCCTGGCCTAGTTATCTCACAGTCAACTACTATAGTACTAGCCTGCTATGAGTGATAGGGTGTATAACAAATGCAATATAATGTATCACATTCATCAGTGCAGCTGGTTTTCTAGAAGTTCATAAATTCATGAAATGTATGTAGGCCTATATATTTATACATATTAAGAATTAACTTAATACATTGAATAATAAACATATTAATTAATCAATCATTACGTCTATTAATAAATACAATTGTTAATTAACTTAAATAAATAAATAAATACATTTCTTTAATGAAATTAATTGATATTAATTTATAAATGAATAATCAATTATTGATCATTGATTCTTGATTTTTAATTAATCATTAATGAATCATAATTAATTATTCATTACTTAATTTTTGCCCTGGTTGACTTTGATGTGATAGGTCTTAGTCTATTCTTAATTAGTTACAAAATATTCCTATTTGGGACCTTTAACTCAAATGTTCAGTGGAGTTTGTTTATGTAAACAATCATGTACAGTATAACTATGACTGAAAGTGCATGTTTTGTTATGACACAATTTTCTTTATGATACTCTTCATTTATTTCTGCTTGCATTCACACTTAACCCCCTCTAAGCGAGGATTGTGTTTTTAACACTCTTCTTGTAAGCAATGCGTTTATCAAGTAGCGGGGACGATAGAGGGCGGTTTGATGTGAGATGGCCGATACCCCTGGATACCCCTGGAAAAATTTGTCAAAATATCGAAATCAACTTTTGTGAAACTTGACTCATTACCCTATAAGCATAAGTAAGTGCTGTGCACTATTGATGCACATTCTCATTATTTTCAGTACAGAATTATTCATAGGATTCTACTGTTAACTAATGTGTTTCTATTTAAAAATTGGTAAGGTTGATAGCGATAAATGTACTTTCTGTAAGGGTGTGAAGGAAACTGTCAAACATTTAATGTGGTTGTGTGATTTGGCTTCTTCCTTTTGGAAGGAAGTAATCAAATGGTTAAATGATTTAAAATTCCAAATTATTATTTCATATATCAATGTTTGTCTTGGGTATTATGAGGTTAGCAATACCATTTTCATTAATATGATTATCATCTTGGCTAAAAAGTATATTTATAAGTGTCGAGTTCAAGAATCGAGGTTAGTTTTTCAACACTTTAAAGAATGGGTCCTTTCTGCGCAAAAAGTTGAAAAACAAAGTGCTATGAGTAAAGCAAAGCTGGGAGTCTTTATTATAAATAATTGTTAATTTATTACTGTATTCAAATTTGTAAAAAACTTTGTCATTACAATATACCGATTGATGATGTGTTTTTTGTGTATGTACATTGTACGAGGGGCATTCAATAAATACCTGCAACCATTGAAAATCTCTGAACCGTGACACGTGTCAGTAAAATAAACTTATGATACTTAAATTATAAGTCTTACTCTTTTCTCACAGAAAATCTCTAACACGTAGGTCATTTATATCATTACATTTCAGCACTGTGAATACCGTGATCTCAGGGCACTGGTTTAGGGAATATGTTACAATGGCGGGAAATTTGAAAGACAAGTTTATGGCATTCATTAAGTGCAACATTGGAAACTGCATCATTTGTTATTCAACCACTGCTTCATCAATATTGGTGCTATTATGACAAATGTGGTGTCAAAATACGCAGGAAAAAATTCCGGTTTTTCCCCATATTTCGAATTTATTAAGGGTCTTACTCTTAGGAATTAAACACAGGGTGTCTCGAAAAAGTGGTTACTATATTTGTGTGCAGTGTTTAAATGCGTTTTAATATTGGCGCTCGATTTATAATGCTGATTCTTGTCAATTTTCAGTGCCCAGAGACCATGATGTTTATAGTAGGCCTACTGAAATTACATGATAAAAATGACCCACATGTTTGAATTTTTCTGTGAGAAAGGGGTAGCTTAGGGTAAGGCTTACAGTTATAAGTATCATAAGTTTATTTTATTGACACATGTCACGGTTCAGAGATGTTCAATGGTTGCAGGTATTTAATGAATGCCCCTCGTATATTGTCTTTTTATGTTGAGAGCTTCACGGGCATTAAATTGAAGAAAACAATTGCTGTTTTATTGCACATGATTGATAACAATCACCTTTATGTATGTCAGATAAACAAAACACCTTTACAATTAAAACGACGCAATGTTAAATAAGGTTTTGATTGAGTTTAACGATATTCTACTTTATGCTAAACAATAACAAGCCTGTCTGTGAAAAGGTATGTAGGCACGGTCTGGCCATTAAATTGTGTGAAATTTCCGGGAAATTATCCAAATTAAATTGGGCACATGCAAAATAAATGAATTTGTTCTTCAACATTCAAATTAATATTGACAACCCTCTTTTGATAAGAATTGCTACACTTTTGTATTCAAAACTTAGTGTGTTAAAATGTATTCATATCACAAAATATGACTATTCATAATGAATTTCTTATGCAACATTTTAACGGAATCCTCTGATCATTTGGAAACTGTAAACGGAAGCTCCGTTGGACTTGTAGAATACTTCTTGTCTTTATAATTGTGTAGCTAGATAAAATAAATATTCTCTGCTGAATGGTATATGCACGAACCATGTTGATCAAGTTTTTTTTAAACATAATGATGAATGTCAATTGCATCTTGCAAAAGATTTCTTTGTTACTCGAACACCTGTTTGGATATGTTTTTGAACTAGGCCTGTTCAAAAACATAACCGCAAAGGCATTAGAACTCTTTTCCTATCAGTGCTGTGAATACCAACACGCCTTTGATTGACTTACATGTATTAAAAAGGCGCGCGTTATCCATAGGGGCCCTTAGACGACAAGTTGGAACAGATTTAATTTCACAGAATTTGGGGAAATGCCTATATCTCCCGTTTCGGATACCCAATTTTAAAGAAATAAAATGTTGGTTGTAGCTAATAAAATCGGTGAAATCGGGACCTGAATATTTTGACTCACCTGGTTCTGGTATATTATTTGGTTACAATAACACCTTTTTGATCAAATCCAAATGCTACCATAATATATTTGCAACTGTGAGGAATATTCAGAATTAGAATTTGACGTAATCAGTGGATCGCGATCGTATACATGACTGAAATTGTAGACACCCTCATCTCTGTTCATGACATCTGTCCTCTCACCATCAAGGACATCATGGGGAAACAACAACAGCCATCAGTTGCTTTGAGAAAGCTGGTCGTTGACCAGTGAAACTTTTGTAACGGGATTGCAAAAATCATGATGCAATTAATTACCCAAGATGGGCGAGCTACTTGTTTTAAAGATCTTGTATTTTTGGTATTTTTTTGGCATGACAGGAAGTATAGTGCATGACGGGACAGCACCAGTACTTTTATTTTTCAATCAATTAGCGATTAGGCCAATCAGCGCGCGTGCGTTGACTTCCTTCCTTCAGGCGCGCGCGCACACGACAGGAAAGTGCCTCATTGCGATTTTGATATTTGATGCGGGCGGATGATAAAGAGATTTGTGTGACAATACCTTTGACAGAGTTTACCGAGGATTTTAAGGAGTTTTATCCGAGGATTTTTGAGAGTAAGTTTATTAATAAATCAGTGAGATCTTTTAGCATCCAAACCATAACGCATTCTGCAAAAATGAATGCATCACATTTATAATCATGTTAAATAGATTGTTGCAGTGGCGTAGCTAGGTTTTTTTTCAGGGGGGGCAAGATTTCTAAAATTTTCGTAAAAGGTTGCCCCAAAAATTTTACAAGTCAGTCACCTCGTGAATTTCACGTAAGTGGGGGATGGGGGGAGGGGGGTGAAGTCAAAAAAAATCGCACGGACAAAAAATTTCGCAGTCAAAAAAGCACTGTAGTCAACAAATATTGGCCAATTCTAAGGGTTTTAAGCAGTTTTTCCACAAAAATTGTCCTTTTTTTTTAAAAACCAGGCGTAAATGGTCATTTTTAAATGGTTACCCCGCATATAAGCACTATATCCAAAGAGAGGGGCGGGGGCACAAAGGGGGGCGGGGGCACAAAGAGTATCTGTCAGGGGGGGGGGGCAACTGCCCCCCCCCCCCCCCCCCCCCCCTGAGCTACGCCACTGGATTGTTGGGTTTCGTCAGTGATATTTCTGGGTGCATTTTCATAATTAGGAGATAAAATACGGCCTCTTCTCTGGGCCCTTTATTAAAATTATAAACTTGTACACTGTGAGTATGCGATGGCGAGGGACACGGTGGTTTTGGAACACTTTAGAGATCGTAGGCATGTTTTGAATCAATATTCTTTGATTTATTCGATGGTTTATAAATTTAAAATATCCACATTTTGTATCGTAGGCTTTACACGGGCCTATTGATTTGTGTATTTTCGATTGACCTGGCGGATTATAATTGAGAGCGATTTTACTGACGGCTTTTAGGATAGTTGTTTTCATAATCCGTATACAAAAATAATGTACAATTATGGGTGTTCAGATTGACGAGACCTGACGATTATAATGTTGTTAAAGTGTAAACCAATTGACGCTAGCCTAGCGTGTTGTTGTGGGGTAAAATGTAGGCCTGATTGTGTTAGTATTTTTAAAACTACAGCCTGTTTTAAAATATTAGTAAAACTTACGAGTTAAATTCTATATGCCAGAAATTTAGTACACCTTTCTAAAAATAATGATGCAGCGTGTGAGAGGGGAAGGCCTGTTTTAAAGAAGGCCAATGTTTTCCCATGTTTTCGGTTTCAGAAATTCTATTTCACATTTTTGGAAACCCAAATTGCTCTTTTGTCAAGACAGACCTATGAAATATTATTGATGCTTAAAATCGTGCAGTGTTCTTTTGAGCTGTGTGATTAAAAATCAATGTGATGATTGACGAATTACTGAGGATTTATGCCTTGGGAATCTAATGGGTTGGACAATTTTATGGGTAATTATGGAATGTGTATGAGACCGTATTAAGAGCGGTAGTCAGGCATCGAAGTCTATTGAGACGGAAGAACGGTAGTCAGTCATTGAAGTCTGTTGAGACGGAAGAACGGTAGTCAGTCATCAAAGTCTGTTGAGACGGAAGAACGGTAGTCAGCCATCGAAGTCTGTTGAGACGGAAGAACGGTAGTCAGTCATTGAAGTCTGTTGAGACGGAAGAACGGTAGTCAGTCATCGAAGTCTGTTGAGACGGAAGAGCGATAGTCAGTCATCGAAGTCTGTTGAGACGGAAGAACGGTAGTCAGTCATCGAAGTCTGTTGAGACGGAAGAACAGTAGTCAGTCATCGAAGTCTGTTGAGACAGAAAAACGGTAGTCAGTCATCGAAGTCTGTTAAGACGGAAGAACGGTAGTCAGTCATTAAAGTCTGTTGAGATGGAAGAACGGTAGTCAGTCATTAAAGTCTGTTGAGACTGAAGAACGGTAGTCAGTCATCTAAGTCTGTTGAGACGGAAGAACAGGAAGAACGGTAATCAGTCATCCAAGTCTGTTGAGACGGAAGAACGGTAGTCAGTCATCCAAGTCTGTTGAGACGGAAGAACGGTAGTCAGTCATCGAAGTCTGTTGAAACGGAAGAACGGTAGTCAGTCATCGAAGTCTGTTGAGACGGAAGAGCGGTAGTCAGTCACCGAAGTCTGTTGAGACGGAAGAACGGTAGTCAGTCATCGAAGTCTGTTGAGACGGAAGAGCTGAACGGTAGTCAGTCATCGAAGTCTGTTGAGACAGAAAAACGGTAGTCAGTCATCGAAGTCTGTTGAGACGGAAGAACGGTAGTCAGTCATCGAAGTCTGTTGAGACGGAAGAACGGTAGTCAGTCATCGAAGTCTGTTGAGACGGAAGAACGGTAGTCAGTCATCGAAGTCTGTTGAGACGGAAGAACGGTAGTCAGCCATCGAATACTGTTGAGACGGAAGAACTGTAGTCAGTCATCCAATCTGGTCAGGAGGAAGAAGGCTGCAAATGCTGGGTCTCATACCTGTTTCATGATTACTATGTGGGGGTAGGGTGTTTTGGTGATCTCTATTTGTCCATACCAAAATGTATATCTTGAACCAATATACAAGGATGCATATTCTGTATGCAATTCGTGTATATTGGGGATGGCCATATACACCCATAGGGAGACACACGCCCTATTTCACAATTGTTATTATACTTATGCATTTTTAATGTATTTTACTACCAAATGTATATCTTGAACCAATATACAAGGATGCATATTCTGTATGCAATTCGTGTATATTGGGGATGGCCATATACACCCATAGGGAGACACACGCCCTATTTCACAATTGTCATTAATACTTATGCATTTTTAATGTATTTTACAACCAAATGTATGTCTTGAACCAATATACAAGGATGCATATTCTGTATGCAATTCGTGTATATTGGGGATGGCCATATACACCCATAGGGAGACACACGCCCGATTTCACATTTGTCATCAATACTTATGACATTTTAATGTATTTTACTACAAAATGTATATCTTGAACCAATATACAAGGATGCATATTCTATATGCAATTCGTGTATATTGGGGATGTCCATATACACCCATAGGGAGACACACGCCCGATTTCACAATTGTCATCAATACTTGTGCATTTTTAATGTATTTTACTAAAACGTATATCTTGAACCAATATACAAGGATGCATATTCTATATGCAATTCGTGTATATTGGGGATGGCCATGTACACCCATAGGGAGACGCACGCCCGATTTTACAATTATCATGAGCTGGAATTAGTTACTGGTACATTATTGTGTACCAGGGAGTAGCTTGGATGTGACAATCTTTGATATAGTGGTCTTTGACTTAGGCAAAAATAGGCCTAGAAATTAATACCCTGTTCTTTGTATCATTAACAGGTAAACCCAGAAGCGTTACAAGTTTTTGGAGTAGAGTGTTGTTTTTGGAGTAGAGTGTTGTTTTTGGAGTAGTGTTTTGGAGTAAAATTTGTCTTGTCTTATTGTATCTATTGTTAATGGTGATTGTTGGTGGTCGGCGTAGTAGTGGTGAATAAATAAATATTGTATAAAGTAAAACAAAGTCGTCCAACGTTTTGTATTGTCGTCAGTGGAAGGGAGAGAGCGTGGGGTTCCATCCCCACAACGGACCCTGGTGCCTCATTACATTAAAACCAGGTTCCTATTAATTCCTGTTGCCCAAGAAAATAGGTGGTGTCAGATTGTGACTTGACTTTGTTCAGACACACTTTCACTCCGCTCGTCGCACCCGCGACACTTTCAACACAAAAAAACATGTAAATCTTTAAATCTTAAGGGAATTCTAGGGAAAGGAATAAGGCATGTAAGGGTCTATATAAATAAATTAATAATGGAACCACTTTTAATATTTAAATGAAATACAAGGCATTGTAAATTTTAAAATCTTATCTTAAAAGGAATTCTACGGAAAGAAATAAGGGTCTACATAAATTAATTAATAATGGAACCACTTTTAATTTTTAAATGAAATACAAGGCATGAAAATACAAGGCATGAAGTCATTCATTTTGGAAATAATCAGAATTTATTAACGGATTAATACATTCAGAATTTTTAAAGCATTATTGAAAACTTTGATTTAGCATCAAGTACAGAATGTTACAACTAAAGACTGTTTGCCTTCCTGGATGTAATGACATTGGTGTGTATTCAAATTGCGTCAAGGCATTTTGTTTAGCAAATACATCTATATCTACGGTGTAGTATGTAATAACATCACTATACACAAGATGGCAAATTAACGGATCATAGTAATCTCTATGTACAAGTTTTCGTTAGAATTCACACACGTATTGCTAAGAAATTGTTGTTATTCCACCTAACTACAGCCCTAGTAGTACACACATCAATGACAATAACATTAAAGAGTTATTTCCACCATTGTATGTGGACTAATCAATAAAACTGCAAAAGGTATAAATGCTAATCAAAAATTTAAAGAAATGATAAACCAAATTGAATTGACATCTAAAGGCAATGTTGTCATCCAGCATTCATAAAATAATGTATTAGCATTGGACAAGAAAAACCTTTATGTATTTTGGCCCTGAGACATGTTAAAAGACACCTGCATAGATGTTACAACATAGTGTAATTTGCTTTATCGCCTATGTAACCTGCATAGAGGTTACATGGGCGATAAAGCATGATGTTGATTTTTGACCACTATCTATGTATATTTGTTGGCTGGAATTTGAGATTTTTATCAACCAGCCAGTCGGGTGGGTACCTGCCCAACAGAAATTCCACCAGCCAGTGTAACTCTTATACTGTGAATTTGAAAAAAAATTACCTGCCATTCGGTCGGGTACTTTGTATCTTCACCTGCCTGATGCAAAAGTCACCTGCAATCGGCAGGCAGGCGCTATTTCCAGGCCTGGTGGTTACATTAGAGGATATTTCGTTTAAACTTGTTTGGGGCCAATGAACCTAGAGCAGACTACACAATGTTGATTTTGTCCACAATCCTTGTGTATTGTTGGCCCTTGAACATGTTTAAAAGAAACCTGATTAGAGTTTACATGGGAGATTTTGCTTAAACATGTTTGGAGGCCAATGAATCTAGAGCAGACTACTCAATGTTGATTACCAATATACATTTTTGGCCCCTGAACATGTGTAACAGAAACCTGCTTAGAGGTTACCATTGGAGATTTTGCTTAAACACGTTTAGGGGCCTATGACACAAAGAAGGTGTTTCCTGTCCAATGATGGATGTGTTTGGTTGGCAATAGAGTAAAAACTCTACCCTAAAATCATTGAAAGTATTTGGTAACAGATTTACAGCAAGATATTGAACATAATAAAATGTACAAGATTGGATAGGGTGTCTTAAAATGTAACAAAACTGTGCTCTCCATCTCAGAGGTTTATCAAAATCTACTTCTATCAGTTCAAACAAAAACACAAACAAATGTTTGGAAGGCAAGTGCAAACTAAATGCGGTTGACTAATTCAACTTTTCAAGGCTTGTTCATCAAGAATACACACTTTTGTTTTTAGAAACATCATTTAGAGAACAAAAATTTGATAGAATAATGGTTGTTGTTTTTGTCATTAGCTTAACATTGATAATTGAAGACTTTTTCATTAAATCAGTTTGGTTTTTTGTCTATGGCAAGATATAAATATATCACAAAGTAATATGAAAAAAGAAGAAGTTTGAAGCGTTGATTTACCTACAACACATAAGTGGTTAGCACATTCAAGGTTAAGATTTTTTTATTTGCCATTAAAAAAATATATATAAAAACTCAGACAAGCTAGCATGAACGAAATAAACAGACTTTAAACATGCACAGTCTTGATTGAACCCAGTCCCTCTCGCTATTGCAGCGAAAGATTACCCACTACTCCACAGTGAGGCTGTGTTTACGTAGGCACCAGTATGAGCGCTAATGTATGCAGAGTCTTTGTTGAGAGTCTCAAGCAGTCGAAATACATGTAAATGTCATGGAACTGGTGGCACTGGGACAATTATAAAGTTGTAGAATCAATTAAAGGTAGATGACCCGATCACATTTTCGTAACACAGAATTATTTCAAACATACGGAGATTTTCATATCATATCAAAGCTCGTATTTTTCTCATCATCATACTGAAATTTGACAGCCTAAATCGGTATAATTACGGAGAAATCGATGAAATAACGTCGAATTACCGCGAATGGTGGTAACCACCGATAAAGTTCGTGTACTACTCAATGGGTACAGTTCACAGCATCTTGTGCGTCTAAAATAAGAACCATTAGAGCTATGCAACTCAAACTTTGGAACACGACTTTTTTAAGGATGACCTTTCATGTAGAATAGAAAACTTTAAGTTGAAAATCGGAACATCTACCTTTAAGTGTTTTCAATCAGTGCAGGTGATGAGCACAATTTAAAGCACAATGTTTCAGGCTTAACCCTTGTCAAGTAGTAATATTAGATATGTTGGTCTATAAGCATGATTCTAGCAAAACCTTTTTTGTGCATAAATGTATAAAAGTGGCATTTTCTACTTTGACATTTTCCTTTCCCTCCTATGAATAGGGTCATGGGGGCCCATGTCCCTATTCACCCCCATTTTACAGTACACAAACTGGCCGGGTGATATTTAAAAAACGTTTCCCATTATTGTCCCTATTCAACCCCATGTCCCTATTCACCCCGTTTTACGATACTGAAGAAAATAAATTCATGGAAAAACTGGACTCTCACTCTAGTGATGCATATCGACACAAAATAACTTCATTGGAGAAAACAAAGAATATTTGCAATATGTTCCACTGCCTAATCACTTTCATACTGGCTATTAAGTTAATTAAGCTATTGGCCGGTCATGAATTCTCCAATTCCTAGATTAGGCAGGCCAGTGGTCATGCCCCTTAAACACTGTTTTGATGTAAATCCCAATGCGTAAATGGTGCGTCTGTGAAGTTATGTCACTGTCCAAAGGAAGAGAAATAGAATGGAACGGCCTGACAACAGACACTGTATGGCTACAGGGTCTTTGGTCTGTAATACAAAAGTTTTAAAGGGAAGCGGTCATGATGAGGATTCTAACGAAAATTGAACAGCGCGCGGCGACTATTTGAATCTAAACAAGTTGGACATTGGCGCAGTCTGTAATTGTTTTACGTATGTTTACATGCAAGCGGTATTGTGTGCGACTCTACAACAATCTCTTAACCCAATGTGGGTGACGCGCTCAATCAACCATCCTTCATTTGATTGAACGCATTTTCTATCGTATGATGTAAGTGATGTATTAGTTATGAGCTAAGGTTTAGCTGGTACAAAATCGTCGTCAGCGGTTTCTTTTCCTCACCATGCGCTATTCCCTTTAAGGCAGTGGAACATAGTGGAATATCAGTCACAAAGATAGGACATGAATACCAGACACAACATCATTTATAACAAACCATTTATAAAATATGGTATACAAAATTTGGACTTGAAGGATACGCTACTTGCACGGTACAGATGGAACCAGTGAAAGTGAGGCTCTCCCCTCACCACGCACTATCACGCCACACGGCGTCGTGGTTTCACGCAGGTTTGTGCATCGCGTGAAACGGTTGAGCGCACGCGCTGAGGTGAGAGCCTTGCTTTTATTCTAAAATAGCGATTGCGTGCAAGTAGCGTATACAGTACCATGCACCATCAAATGTTTTCAATGCGGGGTTCAATAAGAATGATGCATAGACACTCACACAGTAAACAACCAACAAAATGGTTAGGTTAGGCAAAAACACTCAGGTTTACTGATTGGTTAAAAGGACATCACATGACTGAACATAAATTTTACATTCCTCCTCCAAAATGGTCTGTTTAGGGTATAGTTTAGTCAGTTCCAGATGGGCAAGAAATAGGCATTATTTATCTCTCGGTGTGCTAAAGTAATCCAAGGGTACATGTGTGATTTTTAAATACGCACATGTCACCCATATGATGCATAACGTAACCTTGTTGCGCTATGCGAGCCTAATACACGCCCACACTTTTCTGTATTGATTCGCCAATGAAAGAAGGCTCGCCAATTTAGAACTGACTGAACTAAAAACATAAAATCTACAATCTCGAGTGAGTAATCTTCATCTAGCATCAAGTGCCGCACATATTGCAAGATTGATAGGTCACAGTGCACCATGCTATGGCATGATGTTCCTGCTGTGAGATGGGAGTTATCTTTCAGGTGTTTTAAAACCTGTGTAAATATAAAGGGTTCAACAAAAGAAAGTATACCACTTTGTTTATGTCATTTTGAGTAACTTTCAATTTGTTTTTGTCCAAACAGGCTAGATAGGCATTTAGATGAATCTTTTAGGCATAATTTGCTGTGTATTGGAAATGCGACTTTTGAAAATGGGATATTTTCCTTTAAATGGTGCTAATCATGGTTTATCTTTGTTGTTAGGGGGCAAATTTGGTATCAAATTATGCCTAAAAGATCCATCTAAATGCCTATCTAGCCTGTTTGGACAAAAACAAATTGAAGCTACTCAAAATGACATAAACAAAGTGGTATACTTTCTTTTGTTGAACCCTTTATATATATACTACAAATTTGTAGTGATAATGTGTTGAACCAGGGTTCAATTTTCTATGTATATATATATATTTCAACTGTTGAACATGGGAACTGAATATATATTGATGAAGGATATTGAACAAATAGCCTTCCATTCCCATCTCAGAGCAAAACCATTGCATCTTGAGTACTATTGAAGAAATACAGAGTCAAGAGTTTTACCAAGAGTCACTCATTGGCCTTATATATTTTGTTGCTGACCTGTCAAAACCTTGTTTCTCCATGGCCCTTCAGCATGTATAAGTTAAACTTCCTATGTATAATTTTTGGGCAGTCTGCTCTAAACATGTTCAAGGACCAAAACACAGCAATAAAAACCTTGTAAGCGCTCTTGCCACTGAATATGTTTAGAACAACGCTTTCTATGCATAACTTTTGGGCAGTTCTACTTTTATTAAACATGCTGACGGGCCGGAAAAACATTCAAGGTTTTGACAGAACAGCAATGATTTGTATTCCATAGTCCAAAATGTTAGATATCCCTACATTAATGGTGTCAGCTCTTACCTAAAATCCAAAATAGGATACACTAAATAAGAGTTATGATAATAATATAATTTATAGAATCAATATATACAATATCATATTTACAACATTTTCATTGCATAAAAAACAGAAACAAAATTAATCTGTGATCGATAACAAAAACATAATTCAACACAGGGGAGCATACAATTTCTTATTTTGCTTTGAACCCAATAGATAGTATTGTCAACTAAGATTTCTCCAAGACATAATGCACCTGCCAAAAAAGTTGCAGTTCACCACATCCAAAAGTAGCCCAAATTTGTGGAGAGCCCATTTGGCAAAGTGTTGTACCCATATTTTGGCTGAAAAAATAGCCCAATTGTGCTGTAAAACCACATCTTTGGCAAAAATATAACACAAGCTGCTGAAGGATTAACATTTTAAAAGTGAAATATTCAGGTCCATGAAAATGTTGATAAATGTACGACTGGTAAAGATTTGCAAAAATGTTTCATTCTCAAAAATGTCATTTGTTCTAGATTAAATGAAATGTTATTCATACACACAATTTTCATGCTGAAATCGATACAATTTGATGCCACTAAAATATTATGCTCTACAGTGCAACTTTATAATTGTATAAGAGAATAACCTTTGACCTGCAATTTGTAAGCTTGTATATGAATACAAATGAGAAGTTTCTTACACGGATATGCACGGTTGTCTCATGGTATAAGAGAGTGACCTTTGACCTTCAATACATTGACTGTATTGATTGATTCGGTATAGAATAGTATGGTGTTAAAGTACCTTGTCACTTGTAATATATAAATATTTTCTGTTGAAAAAATTGTTCATTTGAATTGGATACTAAAGAAAAATAAATTCTCACATGCATACTGTTCTTGTTTTAATAATTTGTTGCGCATGAGGTAGGATCTATTTCGCACACTTTGTTCAAAAAGAAAAAATATATGTTGATTGTTTGACCTTTAACATCTCTACTAGCAGATAGGAATCTCTTTCTATAAATTGTTATTAAATAATTTTGAAATTAGGCCATGATTTACATTTACCATAAACATGTCATGTTAGCTTCAACATGAAAAGTCACCATCCAAATTTCACTTAAAAATTAAAATATTATGTTTACTTGATTTTAGATTAAAGGACTTAAAGGGACACTGAGAGATATGTATGGGAGTGCGCCCTCATTTTTTATGAAATCAGTTTTTTTGCATCTACGTAATACTTAGGCATATACTAACTACCATCTGAGACCATTTACCTTCATTCACCCTCTATCATGTAAAATTTAACGATTTGGTAATTTTGATGTAGCTCACATCGAAATTATCAGCATCACCAAATTTCAACTGAGCGCCATTATTGTTTTAACTGTTTTCCCATAAATCATTACACTTCGGGGTTCCTCCGTACATTATCTATTGAAACAATTCTTCTTTTCCAAATTTCATTTTTCTCGGCAATCTCTCAATGCCCCTTTAAATCTGACAATATGTCAACTGGGGAAATGTATATAAATTTGTGAAAATTCCATACCAAGAATATTTCATGCTGTAAATATAAAAGTACTTGCGAAGACGTGCATAACTTTCATTTAGGAGGGTGAGCATTCTGGCAGTGGCGATGACTGTTATTGCTTTGAAATAATATTGGATATAATCAAAAACTGAAATTTAAAAATCAAATCTTTCTAAGAAAGTGAAAAAGGACACTTTCCATTCCATTATTTTCTTCTTGACTTCAGTTTTAAATGCTTATTTCTCAAAACTTGCTTAACCAAACAAGATATCTTTTGATGGGACTCATCACATTGATTTATGACTAGATCAAACAATTAGGTTACATCAATGATCTACATTTTTCGTAACTGCATAGAGATAAATAAAAGGGTAATATTTTTCAGACTAGAAACACAAAATATTGACAATACACAATGCTTTTATATAACATGAATATTGTCACGGTCTGTGAAAACCTTGTATCTCCATCTGGCCTTTCAGCATGTATAGTAATACTTCCTATGTATATATTATTTGGGCAGTGTGCTCTAAACATGTTCAAGGGCCCAAAAACACATCCACCAAAACATTGTAAGAGCTCTTACCCCTGACCAAGTAGAAAGCATCACTTCCAATACATAACCGTTGGTCAGTTTGACTTTATACATGCTGAAGGGCCAGAAAAACATACAGGAATTTGATATGCTAGTGGTCTTTCTATCTATAGTCATTGTTGCAAATGTTAAAAAACATATATAATGGGTTATATATAAACTCTTTGTCTATAAATCTTGAATATGATTTGCTTTTCTAAATTTGCAAAAGTGCCAATACATGATTGATAGCTAATTCAGAAATATGTTATCATCATATCACTGATATTAGATTTAAATATAACAATATAAGTTAAAAAGAACTGCAAACAACCATACTCGATACATTCAATACATTCAAAAGGTCAACGGTCATACTTGATTGGGTTTGATCCATAGCTAGTGTTTCTATATCATTTCTTGATGACGTCGTCAGATATTGATAATGACGCCTACTGGATCACCTAGTCGTTAAGGTGGCCGAGTTGGTACGGCACCTCATCGCCAATTATAAGGTGCTTTTTGTTGGTACGTGCCGCCTCTCCTCAATCCATAATCCAAATGGATTGACTATCAATCTGGTATTTCTAGTCTCATCTCTGGCGATTATCTTAGAGTCCTCCCATTTTTATGATGTGGTTTTATTTCAATGCGTGTTCAACTATCGAGGACAACTCAGTCACTTTTACGAATAAGTGAACCAGGGGCGTCATCATCGATATCCAATGACATCATCAAGAAACAGTCTAGAAACACTAGCTCTGGATCAAACACAATGCACTGAGAAAAACAACAGATTATTAGTTGTCTAAACCCGTATGGAAAAAACAGTAAGTTTCCTATTTGGAATTTTTTTTCCAACAAAAATGCATACAATGTCCTTCTGAATTTCTGATGAAACTATTTCATGACTGAGACAATGGTTGTTTGCAGCGTTTATTGATTTAGAGTGCCAAATAGCAAGCTGGGGATAAATCCAAAAGCTGACATTTGTCAATCAATGAAAACAGTCATAAATGTCCTATACGTTGACAATATCTTGCTATATAAACTTTGAATTTATGCATTGTAAAAACAATATCCAAGAATCTGTACTCAATTTTAAAAAAACACAAACATTTAGAAAATCGGCAAATGTGCATAAAAACCACACATATGCAACAAGATTTTGTTTTTGAATTCATCCATTCTTGAAATCATACTCTTCTAATATGCACATGTACAAGGGGGTATCAAAAAGTTCTTGACATCACCCAGAAGTGAAGGAGCTATCTCGATGAAATTTTGTCTGTGTAATCACTGTTCCTTAAAAACATTATGGTGCAAAAATGGTCTCATAAGTATGTTTACTTTTTATACAGGTGGCGCTAGATGCCAAGGTCATGTAAATCAATGACGTCTTTCAACGGTGCTGTGTGCATGGTAAACGATAATGGTCCAAAAACTGATCCTTGTGGGTAGCCTTCCAGAGGAGTATAAGGTTTAGAAATTTTGACATTTATAGAGATAAATTGAGACCTACGAGTGAGAAATGACAAACAAAAACAAAAATTTGAACCTAATATTCTTCTGGAAGGCCTCCTACAAAAATCAGTTATTGGACCAATAATTGACCATGTACACATCACCGTTGGAAGACATCATTGATTTACATGGCCTTGGCATCCAGCGCCACCTGTATAAAAAGTAAACATACTTATGAGACCATTTTTGCACCATAATGTTTTTAAGGAACAGTGATTACACAGACAAAATTTCATCGAAATAGCTCCTTCACTTCTGGGTGATGTCAAAAACTTTTTGATATCCCCTCGTATATAATGAGGCCTGTAGAGGCCATAACATTTACCACCTGTCCGGTGCAATGTGTCCAATTAAGTAGATATTATCGTAAAGATGACCGGAGAGTTCGTCAGACACCTCGGGCGTGGCTCGTCGGACATTGCGGATGAATTCACGTTTGGACATCTTGTTTTTGACGTGGGGGCTCGTGAGGTCAACAGAAAGGAGAATGAGGGAGTAACACAAGATGCAGATTCCATCTGAGATTGATGATAAAGGATAATAAAACATTTAACCAAATAAGGTCATATTATTAGCAAATAAGGTCTTATTATTACCAAATAGGTTCTTATTCTTACGAAAAAGGTCTCTTTCTTAGCAGATAAGACCTTAGAGTCTTTCCTTTAATAGTCTATATCTAAAACCTGTATTAGCTAACAACTTGTTAGTTTTGATGACTTAACAAAAAAAGATAATTATATCAGTAAATCTGTAATTTTCTTAAGATTTTTAAATTGAAATAAAAACTCTGTGAAATCAATCAATCAATCATCTTCAATAGAGACTATAAGTCATTGTGAATTACGCTTCCTTGCACACCATTATAAAGTCTGATTCTTACCAAAAGGTGTTTTGTTTACCTATGCTGTTGATGAATATCACAATTGTTACAGTTTACAAATAAGGGTTCCTTTTATACCAAAAAGGTCTCATTCTTGCCAACTACAGGTCTATTCTTATCAAATAACATGCTTTTTTAACAGTTGGGTAAACTGCAATAGCATTACAGTTTATGCGGCAATCCATTTTATGATTTTTTGCCGATCACAGCCTATACTACCTTTGGGGAATCAATTCGCTTATTTGGGTCTGTTTGTCTATTTGACAGATCACAAATAAGGTTCCATTTTTACCAAATAAGGTCTTATTCTTGCCAAATAAAATCTTAATCTTGCCAAATAAGGTCGGAATCTTGCCAAATAAGGTAGGAATCTAGCCAAATACGGTGAAACTCTTACCTTTGGTGAAACTGCAATTAGGATTGCAGTTGATGAATCTCTGCGCGAACAATTCTAGCAGAGTCTGAAGCTGTCGTGAATTGTGACCCGGTGACTGGATGTTGGAGAAGAAGCTCCTCAAGGCGTTTGGCAAGAACTGGTTGGTGTAGCTGTCAAGGGTCACCAGTTCTTTTAAGACATCATGACTGAAATAAACATAAACAGAGGGCTATACCCGTCAGTATTACAATACCTATCAGTATCTGTATCAGTAATGGTATTGGTATCAGAATTTGGTATCTGTATCGGTATCAGTATCAGGTATTGGTACCAGCTACCACTGGTATCAGTATATCAGTATCAGTATCAGTTTGATAATTGGTATCGGTATCAGTATCAGGTATTGGCACCAGTAACCATTGGTATCAGTATATCAGTATCAGTTTGATAATTGGTATCGGTATCAGTATCAGGTATTGGCACCAGTAACTATCGGTATCAGTTTATAGGTATCAGTATCGGAATCAGTAATGCTATCGGTATCAGAATTTGGCATTGGTATCAGTATCAGTAATCAGTATCAGTATTTGGTGAAATTTATATGCACTTTACTAAATGTATATGAACTAATCCAAAGTCTATAATTTTTCCAAACCCAATCAAAATTGAAACTGCAATATCAAGGAAAAAAGAAAACGAAAAGGTCACTGTTTTATTCATTTGACCATTGTACTCGCTTTAGCAAAAGGTCACTGATTAAACATTTAACCACCATACTTACTTTTTTGCTACATAGTTCCTAACTTGCCGCCTATCCAGCCTGTTCGTTGTATGTATGAAAGTAGCTATTGCAAGAGGCTTGTTATCAATCACCTCATGTTTGGTTAAATAATCAATTCCCTGTGAAAAATAAAAACCCCATAAATGTACATAATTTAAATTTTAACTCTTGACTTGTTTAAAAACATATTTGGACAGAAGTTTATATTAAATCTGTGCCAATTGCAATGATCATGTGCAAGAAAACATTGTCCATATGTTGAAATACGGTATTAATCTGAAATCAAATATTCACCATAAAGTGCAATGTATTAGGCATGCTGTCCATAGGGGCATATTACTTATCCAATGAAATTGTAATTTTCTTAAAGTATTTTATCTCAACATGCATTTATTGTACATTTGGTACCACAGAAATCCTGCAAGTTCTCTATCAAGCTATCCATCTATTTGTTCACTGTTTAATCTATATCGGGCTAGTTTGTGCTCAGTTTTTGATACTACCTGCCATTGTTATGTTTAAGGATAGGAAGTTTGGGCACATGGTAAGTTCATGATAAAATTTCTCTCCACATGGCTTCCGAGTGTAAACTGCTACCGGGCTCGTTTGCTGAACTTACCTTTGACCAAATATCATAAACCACATCATGGAAAACCGCCTGCATATGCACTTGGAGATAGGCTTAGCAGTAGTATTTTTTGAAGGGGGGGGGGGGGGGGGGGGGGTAGGGTTAATAAAATGCACAAAACAAAAATTGGATACCATAACCCTTACCCTTAATTGGTTTTTTTAACTGGGATCACAATTTTTAATAAGAAAGAGAAAACCTCAACTAAATCACCGGGGACAGGCTGGGAATCGATCCAGGGACCCTCTAGACGTTTGCCAGTCGTCCCACCCACTAAACCACAACCCTCAGCTACCCTTTCGCACTTACTATATAGGCTCGGTTGATTACGGCATCAAAAAATGTCCCCACATGCGCTTGGAGATAGGCTTAGAAGTAGTATTTTTTAACAAAATGTGGTATGTCCACGCCCAGTCGGATTGTGTTTCCCCAAGAGAGCGCCCTGTGTGTGCATGTCACTACTCACTTGCACTAACGCGCGTGCTCAGCGTTTCCAACATACCGTCCCAAATTAAAAAATACATGCGTACCGCGTACACATACTCGCACGTTGCGGCGCGTGGTAACGGGTCACAGCAGGTCCCGGAAGCTTCAATAGCTTTTAATGCGATCATTGAGGGTGAACGCAAAGTCAACGCTGATGTAAAGCTTTCTTCAACTTTCCAAAGTAGTTTTACCCAAAGTCAAAGGAACCTGGCCTTCGGCTTGGCGGTTCTCGCTGGTGGCGCTCTACTACCTCACTGGGCGAGTGGGACTTCACGATGGACTACCATTCCCAACAGTGTTTTTAAAGAATACTCTATACTTAATTAAAGGCATATTATGTGATCTTTTCCAGAGAGCGCCCTCTATTCATGATTTATTTTAGAAAGTAGATTTTCTTGCAGATTTACATTTCCGATCATAAATCATACATACATTCCAAGTTACAGAGCGATACGATTCCTAATTACCTCAAAATCATGGTTTTAGAGTGAATTTAGAGTGAAAAATATAAACTGTCGGGATTCCGACAGTTTATTTTCACTATAAAACCATGATTGTGAAGTAATTAAGAATCGTATCGCCCTGTAACTTGGAATGTATGCATGATTTATGATCAGAAATGTAAATCTGCAAGAAAATCTGCTTTCTATTTTTTTTCCGATGTTGAGGGCGTTCCCTGGAAAGATCACATAATATACCTTTAAGTGATATGCACTTGAATGTGCACCAAAAAAGGGAACATCTATTATGTATGATTACTTACTAATTCTGCATCCCCATTAAATGTGAGGGTGCCTTCATCTAGCAGCATGTAGAGATTCATGAAAGAGAAACCAGGCTCATCTCTTCTGTCGTACGCTGTTACCCAGCCCCATGTAGCATGGCATAGCCTGAAGATGTTATATAATGCAGAAAACAATGGTGGATATTGTTAGAAGTTTCATAAATAAACATTGCCAATGGTATTAAGATTAGGTAAACCAGGGTTCTTAAAGAATGTTGTGCTGAACTTGCCAGTCCACTCAGCAGGCTTTTTGACCTCTGTTTCAATCATGTATTATTAGAGCTTTAAGCTCTAATAAATTAAAACCATTTTTGTATTAAAATACACAACTTGACATTACTCAACATGACAAGACAGATGATCAAACAATGGTCTTTCAATTTTATCCTCTCCAAAATTATTGAAAATGTTCCAATTGGTGATCAGTTTTAATTTAAGGCTAGGCATCAAGGAGATTAAAGCAACTAGTGGTCAGAAATGCCATCCTCTCTGAATGGGTGGGTTGGTAGTTATGTTTGTATTTTTGTGAACATTTTTGTGAATTTGCAACAATTTTTGTAATTTCAAAAAAATAAAAAAAGTTGAAAATATATCAACATTTTTCGAAAAATTATCAAAAATGTTATTAAAAAACCCAAAAACATATGGAAACTTTTTTTTGTCGTCTACTAGGATTATTATCCTTAACATTAACAATACCATAAAATAACCTTACCCTTGCCACAGAAGATCATCTTTGGCCATTTCCTTCCAGAAGTCATTCACACACATGGCCAAACAAAGCTCCGTAGCGTTCAAATTACCCAGCACCATGATGGCCAGCTCTGGCGGCATTTCCGCCAGATCGGGGAACTTCTGCGGCTGATCGCGGAAGCTGGACAGATGTGGCCTGTGTTGCATGTAGCGACTGCGACCACCATTCCCCATGTCTTGTCTTATATAATGTCTCATTGTCTGTCCCATTTTGTTTTTGAATATCTTACGCTGATAGTTTAACAACTATACCACCACCATATAAAAATTTCATAAAGTTCGCCAAAGCTCTTCTGCTGTGGGTATCCTCAATTCATAATGGTAATTGTCAGTCTCTCACTCGAACCAAGAAAGGTGTTCTGATTTGTTTAACCTTACTTCTCATTTAGTCCGTGAAAGAGATATCATAGATGAAAGGTAGAAAATCCAATGGGATTGGGATTTTTATCACACATCACATCTTTTGACAGTTGAAGAGTAGAACCACATTAATAAGCCTGTTCGATAATGAAAGAAATTGAAAAAAGTTTTAATTTGATGGTCAATTTGTTGGTTCAAGAAAAGTGTTAGACAAATCATTGTGCATGCACTGATGATGTTTTAAGTCTAAAATGCCTCCATGAGAGATGAAGGCATAATTCTGTTATACCCCTCACACCTATTTCACACTGTTGTACTTATTCCATAATAAAACAATGTAAAAATAGTTCAAATCAAAATGCCCTGGACCGTTTCAGAAAGCATGCCAGTAAGCCTGCTAAAATATAACATTAGTGAATCACACAGTGAAGTAGGGTGTGTAGAACATTACGTACACATCATGTTCAGGATGTTTTGGTACAAGGGATTTTGAATCTGACTATAACGTTATTACATCTACCTATGAATGGTATAACAAATTATTCCCACAATGTAAATTAAAATTACAATGTACAAAGCAATCACTGTTTCAGATTAATGCACTCTTCATTTGCAGTCCAGGAGGCCCTGGGCAGGGATAGCACTGGATCCAAAATGTGAGAGGTCCCATGACATTTTTCAGGACCCCGTAGGACTTCAAAAAACAAATTTAAGGGGTCCCCCAAGAAAATGAGGGGTCCTGAAGTTTGGGTATTTAAAAAAATTACTTTTTTACGGGCAGTTTTAATGGATTTATATTGTGAGCAAAGGATGGATGTGTAATTTACAGAATTTCTTACGGTTTCCATTTACACACATCGTCAAATTTAAGGGGTCCCTTCAATTTTGATCGGGACCCGCAAGTCTTTCCAATTTGAAACCTGACGCGTCACTATTAGAAAGTGAGAGGTCTAGGACGCGCAGACGCGTCAGAATGCGACCCCTGGCCCTGGGTACCAGGGCAACTATGGGGCACTCGTCAGAATAGGGTGGGAGATTTCCGAATTAGACCCAGGTTATTTGTATGCGGTTACGGCTGTGCCTCGACAGCGATCAGTTCACCCGGGAAGTTGAGCGGGGATAACGTAGGGGTAGTCGGTGGCAGCTCGTCTCACAGCTTGGAACTAACCGTCTCTTGTATGGAGGATGTGAAGAAAATTGCCTTCTCTCACACGTGATTGGTCGGGAAAATGTCATGTACTTGTCTGAGAGTGTTGAAGGTGGGGGTATGGGGTGGGGACTTTATCAGGTTCTTGTCACTCGAAAATACCCTGCCCTACAGGGAAGATGGCGGAGGCCAGAGGCTAGCGGGGATTTGTCAGCTCAAAGAAACGAGTTTTTGCCGAGTGCCCCGTAGTTGCCCGGGTACCGGGACCGCAAATGACGAGCGCATAATTTCTTCTATTCCACAAAGACACCAATTACAATAAAATATTGCCCTTGTATTAATCTTAAGACAATTTGGCTAAGCTTAACCTATACTCTATTTGGCTTCCTCTAGACAGTGACGTAACTTAACAGGCGCAGGTTTTACGCACGCGTATGTGTCTTCCGTCTTTCAACGCTCGTGTGCATACGCCAGCTCCTCCGATAGTCGCACACGTTATGTGCTGCAATTAGTAGAATACGCGGTTACGTCACTGTCTCGTGATGACCAAACATACTATAGTCTATCATAGTCAAAAGAAACAATTACTATATAGTCACCGGCAGAGGAGCCGACCATAAGAGATTGGAACAAGCTCCCTCAAGAAATTGTCAACAGCCAGTCTCTCTCGAGTCTCTCGTTTAGAAGCAAGCTTCGGCAGCAGTTCGGAAGCTTAAATATTTTTATTTAAATTAAATACACACGCAACGCGCAAGTTAGCGTGATGTGTCCAAAAGGACATTTTGCTGACTTTATCAATGGAGATGGAGTTCACACCTGGTCCTATACTAAGTGTGTGTGCTAGACAATGAGCGTATTACTTAGCATTCATCAAGCCATACTTGTAGATATAATCAGGCTAATCATTACAACCGCATTCTAAGCATTAACACGAAACGGTTGCCATTGGTGGAATAGAAAAGCATGACTGTAACCAGACCAACAATGCGCGTATCCGATCGGACCGACTGTATCTATGGCAATAACCCTGAACCCCATGAAATCCCATTTGAAAACTATGCTGGCAGCACGTGTCGCCTCAAGTCCATCTCACCAGGCGCTGACGGCGGGTGATAAATGCGCACAGAATTGTTAATTGCGGGCGCGTGACCCTCTGGCCGAATGGACTAAGTAAGACACGGTCATCCATGCTGGACGACCCGGGATCAAATCCTGTCATCGGCAAGTCCGTTTTTTCCCGCTAAATTTCGCCCATTTCCACCCCGGATATTTTTTTCAACATTTCCATCTCAAAAGTGTTAGGGATATTTTACAGCCCACATGCTAATTATTTATCACACACACATAGGTCAGTGCTGAACTTCTCTGTTCGAAACAGTTGGAGTGTTGTGGAGTGGTGTATGGTCAGCCATTTATTTACATTCCTTTCTTGCCAAAAAAAAAGGAAAAACCAAACCAAAACAACAACACATCATTGCCAGTTCAGAACTTACATCTTTAATTTATCTCCCCGTATTTCCGACCAATTGTTACCAGTTTGTAACCAGTATATTAATAGCTACGAAAACAAGCATAGACAATCAACGTCATTTTTTACTGTAGCAGAATTAGAGCAATCCAAATTTAAGCCAGTATTTCTTGAAAATAGTCTAGAAATAGGTTGAGATATTTAAGAAAATAACCTTTGTCTGCTCCAAAAAAATGCTTACATTATATTTAGAAATTTGACAGTAACCAGGAGAACTAAATAAACAAACGCCAAGAATAACTTTAATACGCATTCGCATGTCATGTAATGCCAATGCATGAATGAATGTGAATGATAAAATGAATCCTGGCTGCCGAATTCTACGGGTTAAAATCCAAGGTCTTCAATAAAAACGGTGAAAATGATCCTAATCGGAACATTAAACCATACCTACACACACACTTGATATTCAGCAGAAGTCAGTTAGCAGAACAATGTTACTTCTATACTTACAGACCACCGAATAATGCTAGGAAGCTAAGAAAACCTCACATTTCTTCGCTATGATCTCATCATATCCCTGGATCTCAAGGTCGTAAATATCGATTTTCGCGATGTAAACATTGGTGACAAAATGCAAATGACGTGGAAACAGTGTTGCCAAACTGAATGCTAAATCGTGACCTATATGTATAGTTTACCAATCTCTCGATTATATAATAGACGTACTCGAGCGTTTTGTTCATAATAAAACTGTTGAACTCATATACATGTAGCTCACAATAAATAAATGCTTTATAATTTTACATATTATTTTGGCAACATTTTATTTACATTTATCAAGGAAGACTGTGAGATATACCCCCTAAATTTGTTTTATTATCACTAAAGTTCGATATAAGAACCATAGAACCCACCTACCTCTCAGATTACAGTCATTATAAAGGAAAATAATAATAATAAAATGTATGAGCCTTCATGCAAACGGCTTAGAAATGCCCTCGGCGAGCATCCAAACAGCTTCGGGCTATAACTTAAAGTTCATGAAGTTACTACCAAACTGCCCACAAGATCTAGCAAGGTTACTTCCCACACCATATGTCCAACGCCGTGCTACCCGTTCGAGCGATCAATGCCAGTCCAGTCCATGCTCTTTTAGGCTCTGCCGACTGCCAGAACTCGCTGCTAATTAGACAGAAGCTTCATTCACGTTCACACGGCTGTTCCTAGCTCATGGAACCGTAGTCTTCCAGACTATGTTGTTGGCAACAGTTCAGCGGCTGGAATTCAGGCTTTCAAGTGTCGTGTGCACAGACATCTTCTCTGTCATAGCATAGCCTTCATACTCTTTCATGACACCCTTCATTTAAGTTCTTTCAACACCTGACTGTTACATTAGCGTGGTGGTCATGGGGTAAGTGTAGGTTAATCTTGGTTGGGGAGATGGTGGATGGTCCTGTAAAGCATGTACAATGCGAGGTATTCTTTATTACTAAACCATTTTGTAACTTTTAAAATTACATTTTTGAAATGTATCGGAGATAATTACCGGGGTTTGTAGATATTTTATCGAAATTAAGTAAAACAAAAGTCTAAAATACAATTTAATCGGTAAAAGGTGATTTCGCCCAACGTGTTAAGTAAGAATTATCGATATGATTGGTGAAAGTCGTAATCTTTCCCTAATCGCCGGGTAAAATCTCCTCGTGTAATTACAAGATGGCGAGCGTTAGAGAAACACTCAGCTGCCGTGGGGAGTTCCTCCGGAATACATTGACAAATTTGAAGGTAAGGAAGTAGTTTATCTTTCCACTTTTGGTAATGCCTTATGTCCTTGTTTTCATGATGTTATTGAAGTCATCTGAAAATCAAAAGTGTTGAGAGATAGTCACAGAAAAAAGTGAAACTTGTGTTGGAACCGAGCGTCGTACTCGGGGTCGTACTACACCGTGCATGCGTTGCGTTTGCATGCATCATTTCATAGCGGCTCATTTGTACATGTGGCCATGTGAAACGTGATTAGGGCGTATGTAGTATGTACATAGGTCAAAATGCAACGATGCAAGGTGATTGATTGATTGATTGATTGATTGATTGATTGATTGATTGATTGATTGATTGATTGATTGATTGATTGATTGATTGATTGGTTGGTTGATTGATTGATTGATTGATTGATTGATTGATTGATTGGTTGGTTGATTGATTGATTGATTGATTGATTGATTGGTTGGTTGGTTGATTGATTGATTGATTGATTGATTGATTGATTGATTGATTGATTGATTGATTGATTGATTGATTGATTGATTGATTGATTGATTGATTGATTTTTTGATTTTTTTTTTTGATTTTTTTTGCTTGCTTGCTTGCTTGCTTGCTTGCTTGCTTGCTTGCTTGCTTGCTTGCTTGCTTGCTTGCTTGCTTGCTTGCTTGCTTGCTTGCTTGCTTGCTTGCTTGCTTGCTTGCTTGCTTGCTTGCTTGCTTGCTTGCTTGCTTGCTTGCTTGCTTGCTTGCTTGCTTGCTTGCTTGCTTGCTTGCTTGCTTGCTTGCTTGCTTGCTTGCTTGCTTGCTTGCTTGCTTGCTTGCTTGCTTGCTTGCTTGCTTGCTTGCTTGCTTGCTTGCTTGCTTGCTTGCTTGCTTGCTTGCTTGCTTGCTTGCTTGCTTGCTTGCTTGCTTGATAACTTATGATTTTCAGATGACTTCAATAACATCATGAAAACAAGGACATAAAGGCATTACCAAAAGTGGAAAGATATACTACTTCCTTACCTTCAAATTTGTTAATGTATTCCGGAGGAACTCCCCAGCAATTGTGTAAACAATTGCCTAAAAAATACATCCAAATTCAGTCAAAAATACCCGGTGATTGTGTAAACAATTATCTTAAACTTACATGCAAATTCAGTAAAAAATACCCAGTCATTGTGTAAACAATCACCTAAACCTACATTCAAATTTAGTAAAAAATACCTAGTCATTTTGTAACTATTTACTAAAAAATTAAACAAAATTTCCCATAATGTTGTGGGTTTTTTACATAACATGTGGTAAAATATTACAAAGCATTTACGTAAAAAAAATGCGTAACTAGGTAAGTAAAATTTATACCTAGCCACTGTGCAAAATAAATACCTAGTAAAATTGCATTTTTATACATAATAGTTTTTTTTTTTTTTACCAAACAGAGTTTATGTAAAATTTTACCAAATTGTTTTGGTGTTCTATAATATGTGCTTCAAAATTATGTAAAATTTTACAAAACTTAGGTAAAAATTTCTGTGAGTGTAGCCAGATGGGCTGGTGATACGGCCACGCCTTAACAGGCAGCTCCTGGTATAAATACCCAATTGAATACAGTGATCTCCCCAAATTACTAGCCAGAGGATTCAGAAGAGACGGACAAGGTTTGCTGGCCGCACTGCTACAGAAGTGAAGAGCCAGTCTTCAAACTGGTGCACTGGACCACCAAACATGGCAAAAGAAAGCCGTGAAGACCTGCTCTGACATTCATTGACTTACTCAAGCAAGATTGGAGACAAGTAACATAAAGACAGCAAGGACCGAAACGTGTGGAGAGCCATCGTAGATCGGGGACACCACCCATAAGCTAAATAAGCCGCCACGGTACATCATGGATAATATGAATGAAAATATTTTATTATTCAAATTCAACTAACTATCACATTTAGTAGATAGAATATTATTGATTTTATTGATTATGTTCAATTACACATTGAATGACGATTCTAATATAAGAGCTCCCTTCACACAAAAAGTGGCCAAATATGAATTTGAACATGCCCGAGTAGATGGCCATAATTTGATAACGGAAGCTCTAAAATGGATAGAAATAAAATCTTATGGCATATTTAAGATTACCGTACTTATATAACATGATTACAATTATTTCGCAAACAATGTTTATATTTTTCATGGCCAAAAAAGAAGAATCATGTTTCACATGGGGCACTTTTTGAGACACCTTGTACAATGCTATCAGCAGTAGATAGCAAGTGAATGCAATGTTATCAGCAGGTAGTGAGAAAAAACAATGCTAGCAATATAATAGAAGTGAATATTATCAGCAGTAGGCCTATAGCCTATTGTCATGATTGTAAAGCATGTGTGAATACAGTGCGATGTGCACTGAGTTGCGTGTCCAAAGGGGGTGTGGTCCGGGAGGGGGTGTGGGGGGGGGGGGGGGGTGAGAACCGGGGCTGTGGTGGCTGTGGTAGCTGGGGACGGGGGCGGCCGCGGCAACAGATTATTGGTACCGATTATTGATTTTGAATTAGCCGACATCAAAGCACATTGCCTGGAACTTTTGAAATGTTTTAAACGTTTTTGTGTGCAACTTTGTGTGAACATGAATTCAATATCAGTTTCCGTTTGAAAAAGAGGAAATGAATTGGCCTATTGATTGGTTGTCTCCTAATATACAGTCGAAGTATTCTATGACTTTCAAACAATTAATCGCTCATATTTTCAACCGAATAACATACTATTTGCCAGTCTCAACAATTTCAGTATATTTGGTATTGTTTCTCCACAATAAACACAAAACCGTAACAAGTCAGTCCATAGGCTACTTGTATGAACATTTACGTGCACAAATACTAATTATTAAAACAAAAAATCAATTTACACTCACGCCCCCCCCCCCCCCCCCCCCCCCCCCCCACCCCCCCCCCCTCCCCCGACTAAAACTCTGTGTAGAATACTAACACTGCATTATTTGCGTAGCATTTTCAAAATACAGTTATGGCCAACTCCTGTTTATTTTGCATGGGCGGCTCAATTTGATCTTGTTGAAGTGAATGAAAAAAAAATGAATACAAATATCTGACTTGGAATCGGGCTTGGAATATTGTTTGTCTTATGCAACATGACCGTATGATTGGATTTGTATTATAGGTACACACCCTATCACCACATGTAATTGTCAATGGTGACTTTTTGCACATTAATTTATTGACAGCATCCATTTTATTGATTGCTATTGATAAGCAATATCTTCCGTTCATGCTCGTAATCCTTGTGAAATATAATTTCAATTAATTGGACAGTATGTAAAACATGAGTGGCCTTCATTTGTTGTGTCATAAAGCTACATCTCTTGTTTGCTCCCCGTGAGCAACGAACCGTGGTCAAAGTTGAAGATGACTGGTATTGGCTTCTCATAAACTCAATTGTGCATTATTTGCATCACGTAGACGAAGATGAAACTACCGTTATAGTATTATAAACTGCACTGTGGAATTCGGAAAGGTTTACACCATTCCATCCGTTGTCTACACCGACGTGGGTTAAAGTCCAACTTTTTGTTGTTCATACGACCTGGAGCTCCGGATCGTAACTGAAGATTGCATGTGTGCACAAGACGATCAACCAGAGAGATGATGTTTGGATCAACAACCTGAGAGGAAAGCTGACAATCCCGGATCTCGGACGGGGGATCGAATCACATCATCACCCGGAACAAATTGGTGTTGTTATGATAATATCGTATCTAATTCAACTGGTAGTGGCATTATGGTATTTGCTAACAATATACTCGTGTGAACATGGTGAAAGGATTTCTTAAAATTGTTGAGTTAGTGGTGCCTAATTTTCATTGAATCGACAGTGTATCTTATCCAATATATTTGGACCTTTGAGCTAAATCATAATACTAGTTTTCAGTCAGCTATCCAAGATCAAAGAGAATGGTGGAATGGAATGATATTAAAGCGGACATTAAAGCGAAATAATTGCAACTGCCCGATATGGAGACGACATCATCTCCAGCGAAACAGCGTACGAATTGGCGGACTGTCAGTGTTAAAATCTTGATTTTTCTGACCACCACATTCACTGTAGGCACCTTATTATTATATATGTACGCTGGTCAGTCTTCCGAGATACGTCCAAGGAATTACCTGTCGTCGTTTATGCTGCGGCCGCGTTCAGTGGTCAGGGAACTGACAGATAACAAAAGGTAAACATGTTAAAGGTATGTGATCTATCCAGGGAACGCCCTCAACATCGAAAAAAAAAATTGAAAGAACATTTTCTTGCAGATTTACATTTCTGATCATAAATCGTACATACATTCCAAGTTACAGGGCGATACGATTCTTAATTACTTCAAAATCATGATTTTAGAGTGAAAATAAACTGTCGGATAATCCGACAGTTTATTATTTTCACTCTAAATTCACTCTAAAACAATGATTTTGAGATAATTAGGAATCGTATCGCTCTGTAACTTGGAATGTATGTATGATTTATGATCAGAAATGTAAATCTGCAAGAAATCTACTTTCTAAAAAAAATAATGAATAGAGGGCGCTCTCTGGAAAAGATCACATAATATGCCTTTAAAGTGGGTTGGGGAGTCCCTTTTCCGGTCCTATTTTTCTTGATGAAAGTCACTGAAGTTATGTATGTACGCTCAAACAAATCACCAAGTGTTTGGTTAAATCTATTTTCTTCCATCAATAGGAAGGAAGGAAAGAAAAGAATGATGGAGATCTGTCATTCTTTTCCTTCCTCTCTTTCCTTCCTCCCCTTATCATGCTTATAGGCCCTGCGTTACTAATTTATTATTAACACGTACAAAGAAAGTAACCACTTTTTTTCGAGACACCTTGTGTTTAATTTCTAGGGCCCTAAATAAATTCAAAATATGAGAAAGAACAAGAATTTTCTCCCGCACATTTGGATACCTCATTTGTTACAATAGCTTAAACATTGATGAAGCAGTGGCCATCTGAATAACAAATGGTGCAGTTTCCATTGTTGCACTTACATGTAACCCTATACCCATGAAAAGAGCTTAAACAAAACAGTAAATCTAAAGTGTATCTATTCTTTCTCTCTCTCCATGAAAAGACAATCGTAATCGGAACATCTCACATCATCAATTGTTTCCAACACCTGTATCTATACTGGTGTAAGACTCATCCATCAATGACCAGTATCATCCATGATGTTTGTAAGCCAACACCTGTAACTGTCTCTCCATTTCCGTGCAACCTTCCTTGTAACTCCAAATCGAAGAGCAACTTCAGTTACAGAAACTCCAGACACTTTTCATGGAGAGAAAGAAGTGGTACATTTTAAATTTACTGTTTTGTTTACCTTCTTCTTTTCATGGGTTAGGGTTAAATGCATGTTTCCATTGTTGCACTTAACCCTATACCCATCATGGACAAGAGCGTAAACAAAACAGTATGTGCACCGCTTGTTTCTCTCAATGGAAGGTTTCTGGAGTTTCTGTAACTGAAGCTGAAGTTGCTCGTCGATTTGGAGTTAGAAGGAAGATTGCACGGATATGGAGAGATTAGTGTTGGCTTACAAACGTCATGATGACCCTGGTCATTGTAAAGGATGAGTCTCATACACAGCGAGGTGTTGAAAACAATTGATGATGTGAGACATTCGGATTACGATTGTCTTTTCATGGACAGAGAGAAAGAATAGATACACTTTAGATTTGCTGTTTTGTTTACGCTCTTTTCATGGCTATAGGGTTTAGTGCAACAATGGAAACAGCATGCATCATTTGTCATTTAGATGGCCATTATATACGGTACATGTACTTCCTCCATATTTTGTGCTATTGTGACAAATGAGGTATCAAAATGTGCGGGAGGAGATTCCTGTTCTTTCCCATATTTTGAATTTATTTAGGGTCCTAGGAATTAAACACAGGGTGTCTCGAAAAAAGTGGTTACTTTCTTTTTGTGCAGTGTTTATAATATGTCAACCGTGTACTCTTTGATATGCTGCAGGCAGCTCTTCGCATGCTGCAGCCTGCAGGCAGCTTTAGCAACCATTTCATAGATCGTGTTTCTACTGAGAGAGGCACTATAACAAACAAAATATACTTGAATTTAAGTTGAATTAAAGAGTTACCAAATTGGCTTACAAAAAAAAAAAAAAAAGGCTTACATATCATTAAACACAGTTATTACAAGATGGCATTAATCCGTTACAGTGGGGGGGGGGGGGGGGGGGGGGCGGTACTTAATGGATATGAGGTTACGGGAATGTGCCGCCAAATAGGGTCCCAATTCTCACCCGTCTGGTAAACGAATGACCCCTTTTCACAGCAACTGTTGGTAAATTTATGGGTGTAAATGCTGATTTTCACAGACATTTGAACACAATCTGTCTAATAATATATAGAAATGCATTAAGCTGAAAAAAATATGTACCAATTTGTTCTACGTCGAAACCTAATAATTTTTGCTTCACCAAATTTGGCAACTTTACCATGTATTCCCCTATAGGGGGATAAAGGGTAGTGGTGGGGTCTGAAGACCCCCGCCGATTTTTTTGTTAAGTGCATATTTGATCATGTGGGGTCAAGTGGAATACATTTTGACCATGGCCGATTTGAACAAAATACCTTCCCTATTTACGCCCCGCCCGAATGTATAGAGACTACAACCTGCACGGTACAGTGTAATTCTTAAATGTTTATCTTGTATAATGTATTTCCCGTAAAAGCGCATTGATCGTGTTTCATTAGATGCGCATAATAAATCACGTTTTATTATATATAACTGGATAGTATTTGTTACTATTTTTAAATATACCTTAAAAGGTACATTTCAAAACAAGATGTGTTTCTTTAAATTTCCTTTAAACCATAAAATTAAAAGTTTCAAAGATGAATTGCTTTTTTCCAAAAAGTAAAAAAATAAAAACCCCACCCAATCTACAAGAGAACTCCTCCTGTATATTATAATGATCTATGTCTATTATACACATTACTGTTCCATTTAATAACAAAAATACTACTTTATTTAATGTATATAAACCATTTAATACTGCCTTCAAATGTTTTAATAACAGTTTTTATTTGGCTTAATTAAACTCTAGACAAGGCAATGTGAAGCCATCCAAAGTGCCCGAGAGAGTACCACCAGGAGCAGAAAGCGCTGAACAACCAGGAACACCAGTGTCTGCCTCTGCAGCGGGCTCTGCACCCGACAGGTCTGATGATCGCTCCAGTAAATTACCAGCATCACCAGTGCTTTCTGGTGAAATAGTTAACGCCGGTGTGGTATCGAGGGCAACAATGCCGATAAGCTCCGATGACTATCCTGCTATCATGGCTATTGTACAAACAGCACCAACACAGACCATGAAGCTAGGAATTTCAAATAAACCGGATAACTCCAACATGCCCGGCGAGAAGCCGGTCAATCCCAAAGTTTCAGAACCAGGGGGAAAGGCCCCAATAGTTCCCGATATGCCTGTTAACCCTAAGGCAATATCAGACATGGAAAAATCATCACCAGTTATCGATAAACCTGTTTCTAGGGTCAAACCCAATGCATCAACTCTGAAACAATCATCAACTCCTAGTGGAAGAAAAGCCCAAATAGTTCCCGAAACCTACGTTGACGCAAAATCAACGCCCAAACTAGATCCACCGAGAGAAAAACCGCCACAAGTTATCGATAAACCTGTTTTATCTAGTGTTAAACTCAATGCATCAACTCTGAAGCAATCATCAACTCCTGGTGGAGTGAAAGCCCCAATGGTCCCCGAAATTTCTGCTAACGCAAGATCAACGCCCAAACTAAATCCAACGCGAGAAAAACAGCCACATGTTATCGACAAACCTAATTCTAAGATTGAAACAAACACAACTCTAAAGCAATCACCAACTCCTGATCAAACAAGAGTTAATGATACCTTTTCAGAGTTATCTCCGAAGGCAGACACACCATTGGTAGCTCCCGCTAAGTCAGACCTGGCTAAACCGAGAACACTTAGTACATTTCCAGAGCTAACCTTAATGGGTGTCGAGATTAACGCCAATAAGGTGATTGAACAGGTGGAAATGGCTTCAAATATATCTGGAATTAATTCAACTAAATTGGACCTTTTAAGGTAAGATTTTGTGTTGCAAAATTTGTAAGGATAATGCTTAGATGCCATACACATCGTCGCTGTTCTGACATACCGGCACATCACAACAGAAATAAGTAAAGAGATGTGCCGGTATGTCAGAACAGCGACGACACGACATGATACAAGGACTTGAGTCCAGAGTGCGACCCCGTCATTCTCCTTCTCAATTTACCTTAGGACCCAAACTAATCACTCAGTATTGATATAGATCCTTGATTTCTCAAGGATCTATGGTTCCATCAGTAACGTATCGTCCTCATCAGCAAATGGCCTGGATGGAACTTGGAATGAGATGATGTTCATGTCGTGGTATTTTAAGGTTCGGGTAACCTAAACGACACACATATCCATAAAGCGTGTTTCTGTTCGAGTGCAATAGGTTGATTGGTGGTGATTAGAAGGGGTGATCGGTGGTGATGGCATGATGAATAGAAACACGCGATCACCAGTTTTTTCACCACCTCCATCACCACTATTATTATCACCACCACCAATAACCCAGTTATTGGTGGTATGGAATAGAAATACGCTTATGCACTCAACGTAGTGTTTGTCCTGAAATGAATAGTAAACAAATAATAATTCGCAATTCTTATTATCCGTATTTACATGATTATGATTACAGTAAAAGCCTTTGACAACCGTATGTGCTTTTTAAAATTTTTGCAGAAGAAATTTCAATGATTTTTTCAACGTCAAAGATTTACGAAATGAATTCATCATGACAAAACACAACTCTCACGCGAACGACAGCTTTAGTTTGTACAAGTACAAGGGGGCTAAACCGGAACCATTATCTACAGAAATGGTCAAATTGTTACCAGACGTAAGTACAGAGTGTCCATAAAGTGTTGATGTGGACAACCTTTCTTCTCTTCACTATCTCTTTCCCTCTCTCCCCTTCACTTCATTAAGCTGATTATCATACGCCTTTTAATGAAAGTGCAATTTACAGTTCGCAAAACTTTCATCTTTACCTTGGCACCACAGATAGCTGTTATTGTAAGCTTGGTACCAAAACAATTCTACAGGTCTAGTATCCAAATGAGTTTTTAGTTTATACTGCGAATTATTTATCAGCGATAGATTGGCATTAAAAGGGATAGAAACTATTGGGACACCATAATGCATAGTAAATGTATACTTCTGTTTTGACTATAAGGCTATAGGCGTACCAATGTGACCTTTGACTCAATAACTTATCCCATTGTAATATGAACATTGAACGGTAATTATCTTAGAGTGTAAACAGTTGATCATGTATGCAAATTATTTTCAGTAGGCCTATAAATATTCATATTAAATGATTGAGACCTAATAAGGCAATTTTCGTGTCTTGTTGACATGTTATACAATGAACTATTGGCTAATCAGAGCGCGACTCGCCGGGCGATTTTTGCCTGAGCCTGAGGACCTGGGCGCTCGATTTCAAATCACCTCTTAAAGGAAAGCGGTCATGGTGAGGAAAAGAACCGCTGACGGCGATTGTTGGTCCAGCTAAACCTTAGCTAATAACTAATACATCACTTATATCACACGATAGAAAATGCGTTCAATCAAATGAAGGATGGTTGATTGAGTGCGCCGTTCACATTGGGTTAAGAGATTGTTGTAGAGTCGCACACAATACCGCTTGCATGTAAACATACGTAGAACTATTACAGACTGCGCCATGTCCAACTTGTTTAGATTCAAATAGTCGCCGCGCGCTGTTCAATTTTCGTTAGAATCCTCACCATGACCGCTTCCCTTTAAAGGAGTCTGTCGTATGGATTATGACGTAAAACATCTTTAAAACGGTGATTATTGTGAAATACTTGTTTTTTATCAATGCACGAAAGAAGTTGAGCATAACTGATATATTCTTGATTTAAGTATAGATGGGTTTAAAGCTCGAACAGGGGGGAGTCTGAGGGGGGATCTACCTGTTTCTTCTCTTTTTTCCCCCTTCTTCTTTTGCAAAAAAGTGTGGCGGCCGTGGCTGCCCCGGTTGCGACGCGCCTGGGTCGGGGCCTGGGTGGGCATGTGATCGTCGTCTGCACACCACAGTGCTGAATTCCCGAACTATGAATCGGGAGAAGGCGGACACTTTTCTACCACTACCAATACTTCCAATATCAACATGATATTTTCCTATATTAGACATCATGTTGATGTTAGCACACATTTCATTTGTGTCATCAAAGACGGTACATTAATCGTAATAATCTATGTCTTTTCTACCACCAAGGTATCCCCGTTTGGTTTGCACTATTTCAACGTCTGTAGTATCGTCGGAAGTAGTGGAATACTGACTGACAGTGGATGTGGACATACTATCGACCAATCAGACTTTGTCTTCAGGTATGTATTATACAGTGTGGTATCTGTGATGGGGGATGGGGGGTGACTGAGTGAGACAAAAAAACCCGTGGGGGTGGGGGTACTCGGATTTGGTTTGGTAGGAGTGTGCCGCTGGAGATTCAAAACCCCTACCCATTTCTAAGGGTGATTTTGGAAAAATCGGTACCCATTTTTAGGGGTTTTGCTTCATTTTAGACCAAATTTTCGCGAAAATAGACCTAATTTTGGCAAATTTTCGCGAAAATAGACAAACAGGACCCATGTCTAAGGATTTTTCAGTTGAAAAGCCTACCCATGGCTAAGGATGTATGAAAAAACGACCCACTGGAGCGGCACGTCCCCGTATGCCTTACATATGTGAGTACCCCCCCCCCCCCCCCCCGGGCAAAAAACCTTCTTTTTAATAGATATGCGCGCCATTCGGGTGTGAAAGCTTGGGGTAAAGCGTTAAAGGGCGCACAAATCCACTTCCGACAAGAAATTGAGTACCGTAGGCCTACTGCTTCATGTCAAATCCCGTTACGCCAGAGCTGAGCCTCGCAATGTTTCCCTTATACCATCGGGGGAGTACTATTATTTCCCCTTCCCCAGAAGTTCGAGACTTAGGAGTAAGTGTTCGACGAACATCTCAAGATGTTAACCATGTAAAATGTAATTTTGCCGCCGAGCATCATTGGCAAATTTCGTCGCTACTTGGATTCTAGCAACACGGAGAAATTAGTCCATGCTTTCATATGCTCGAGAATCGAGATTAGACAATTATATCAGCATTAGTCTCGCGGGTCTTCCACACAAGGAACTGTCAATAATACCATGAAAACTGCAACGCGTCCAAAATATGGCTGGCCGTGTCGTTACTCTCTCAAGGAAATCCGAACCCTTTTGTGCAAGCTCCACGGCTTCCTATTCGAGAAAGAATTGTCTACAAAATGCCGCTTGTTGACTCTTCAAAATTCTTGTCGGCGAAGCTTCTCCTGCATATCTTTCTGATCTGGAATCTCGCTATAATCCGTCACGAACTTTGAGATCTGCGTCACAAACACTACTCTGCAAAAAATCTAGCAAGACCTCAACATATGGCAGGAGTTTTTCGGTAATTGCACCCAAGCTTTGGAATGCACTCCCGGATAGTATCAAAACATTACCCAAAGTGACTAAATTAAAATCTTTTTAAAATTGACTATGACATCTGATTTTAGTCACCCATGTACTATAATGCTTCAGTTGTGGCTTTTTAAAACTATTTGTGTTTTAATACTTACGGTATATTGACGCTCTGCTATAATGTATTGTATTGTAATTTGTGTGTTTCATACTCATATATCATTATAAATTGTCATTTAGTATATTATGTTGCAAATGTGCTCGTTTTACTTCCAGTAGTAGCGTTATTCATGCGTCTCCGAGCCACCTGGCATTTGGGTTTTAATCTTAAATTGTCTTACTATGTAAAGTCGCCTATTTTCGGTCAGCGCCTATTTTCGGTCACTTCGCCCAAATCGTGTAATAAAAACGACTTAGTCGTTATAAACTGACGACTACAAAACCCCCGCATAGTTTGTGCCCGGCATTGCTTTTAAAATGGCGACGACCGATGCAATTACACGATTTTGACCAGTGACCGAAAATAGGCGACTTTACCCTGCATTTTAAGATATTTATTTCCCTTTTGTAGTTTTATAGTTGTACAGCGCATAGGTAGGTACCACTTGTTTAATGCGCTTAAAAATGGCTATAATATAGCCATTTTTATTATTATTATTTATTTTTTATTATTAGAGGTATATAAGATAGAAAGTTTCTTTAACTTTTTCAAATTTCAAACGGTGCCTTATTATCATGAAATTCAACAAATCTAGAAAATGTCCGATGATGTCCGCACCCGGTTGATGAACTCAAAAAGGGTGACGGACGTGGATATGTCGGACATTTTTTAGATTTCTTTAGTTGTGTGGAATGTTTATTCGCGCTCAAGATGTTGACGGAATCCTTTCTTCCGTATGTACTTTGTGGTTTCTTACATACACTGAATGCCATTTTATACATATTCTTTAATTTTATAGAATGAACGAAGCAAAAACAGAACATTACGAAGCCAATGTTGGGGCTAAGACCAATATCACTACTTTGAATGGCGGGCTTTTGACGATATCGTAAGTTGTACAAATGGGCTATTCCTGTTGAAATCCATACACCCTCTTTGGAAGATATGTCCTTAATCTTCCGCGCGGGGAGTGTAGATTTCAAATGGAGTCACCCATCCCATTTGAAATTCATACTCCCGTGAGTGGGGAAGATTAAAGGCATATGCGATCTTTTCCATGGAACGCCCTCTATCTACATCTATTATATACTAAATGATATCTAATTGAGAAACAATGTAATGGCACAAGTTAAGTTAACACATGATCAAGAACAAAAACTGACACAAAGATTGAGAATAAACCCTAAACTGCACTTGAAACAGCTGTTTTGAATCCCTCGGTACTGACTGCCTTTATAACATTTGGGTGGAGGTCATTCCAATCTGATACGGTTCTTGGGGAAAAAACTATACTTATATACATTCTTGTTGGCTTTCATGATTTGGAACTTTGCTGGATGCATGGTACTGTACTGTCTTGTGCTACTGACGGTTTGACGTTGAATATAGTCGGGAATTGGTATGGCCGGCAATAGATTTGTTTTGTATTTTGTACATATTGATCAGGCGACTTTGTTTCCTACGTTGTTCCAGGGTAAGCCATTCAAGTTGTTTCAAAATCTGAGTCATGGATCCTTGCGCCCTGCTATAGTTTTTGGTGACGAACCGAGCAGCTCTATGCTGTACCATTTCTAGGCGTGCCGTTGGATATCCGTGGTGGCAAATGGATCCCATACAGTAGAAGCAAACTCTAAACAGGGTCTCACGAGCGTGAAGTACATCTGTTCTTTCACTTTCTGCGGGCATCGCCAGAGGTTTCTACCAAGAACCAAAGAGATTTGTTTGCTTTGGCGATGATGTTATTGATATGAATGGACCATTTAAGTAAGGTTGTGGGAAATTTCAATACCTAGATAGGGGTGATGAGATACCTGTTCTAGCTGATCATTGTTCATTGTGTATGAAGTGAGAATTGGATTCTTCTTAGTTGTTATTCTAACTGATTTGCATTTCGCCGTATTAAACTTCATTTGCCACCTATTGGCCCAGTTACAAAAAGAGTTCAGATCGTTTTGAAGGATTTCAGCATCGTCAGGTGAATGTATTACTCTATATAAAAGACAATCGTCTGCAAACAATCTTATTCTGGTGTCTTTGTCAATATGATCTGCGATGTCATTTATATAGATTAAGAACATTAATGGGCCGAGTACAGTTCCCTGAGGTACTCCTGACTTGACAAATGCGGCGTCTGATGTTTCACCGTCAACAACTACTAATAATACTCTCTGCGTTCTTCTGGTCAACCAGTTTTCAACCCGCAGTAAAAGTGGGCCTCGTATGCCATACAAATCCAGTTTTTTGTAACAAAAATCTGTGATTCTTTCCTAGAAATGCAATTTTTATCAAATTACATAACCATGAAAGTAAATTGTCTTGTAAGTTACAGAACAATATGCTTCCTAATTACATCAAAATCATGGTTTAAATGGGCAAAAAAACCCAATCGGGTTAACTCCGACAACTTATTTAGTGTTTTTTGGTTCGCCTAAAATAGAATTCCATGGTTTGAGAGCGCAAAGGTCAACGACCTTTATACGTTTTACCCGATAACTCGTTAACCAAACATTGGAAGTGGGGCAAACTATACATTTTCGGAATCTTCATGACTAGACGAGTAATTTAATATACATATCGATCGACACAATTGGAATATATTTGATTTTGACCCCTGTGTGACCTTTGTTGAGCCCTCCCGGAAATGCCTGACATTTTTCAAGGGGGTAGCCCAAGTCAAAATGGTTCGGTATTCATCAGGGAACACAAAAACACTTTCAAACCTTCCAGGATTGGTCACGGGACCTACAGGTTGGTCTCTAATTACTATTCGTCAAACTTAATTATAATAAAATAGAAAAAAAATATGTGTACAAGTTTGAAAAAGATCACATAATATTCCTTTACGGCAATGTCTCCCATCGTATAGGGTGTGTATGGATTTAAAATGGAATGATGCATGAGGCCTTTTGTTAAATTTAGTCCTTGTCTTGCCACTTCCAGGATTCCATTTAGATACATAGGCCTACTCTATAGTAGGAGGTCAGTGTCAGTAATGATTTGATACAACGTTGAAGGGTCAAAGGTCAACTAAATAAAAATCAACTGAATCAAAAATTCATCATATTCAAATTGTATTAGTTATATCACAAGGATGTATGTCCACTAGTGAATCATATTTGCCATATATCCAGTCCAGCCAGCTGCTGTCCATAAGGTCAAACGGTCAAATGTAAATGCTCGAAACTGTTAAACGATTGACCTATTGACACTTTGACCTAACACGTCAGGCGATTTGCAGCATGTTTTAGCCACTTTATCGAAAATAATAACAACTAAAGTGGGATTCTTATGTAGATTTTTTCGAAACATTCTTTTATTTATGCAGGCATACTCGAGTCAACTGTCTAGCTACAGGAACACCATTCAACGTCTCCGAGAAATACTTGTGGCTCCGGCTGCCCATGTCACACAAGAACAAAGTGGCCAGGTTAACGGGTCAAGGATGTCAAGTTTTTAAGGATACTGAGGGTCAGGTACTGATGGGTAATCCAATGTATTCGTCGAAGGTAGTCAACTTCTGGAGACAGTACGGCATTGCTACCGAGCCAGGGACCACTGTGACAAGCGGTAGGTGGTATACAATGGTCTATTCCAGTTGAAGTTCATATAGGTAGCGAGTACCCCCCCCCCCCCCCCCGTATTATGGCAGACATTACCTTAATCTGTATCAGGAGTGTAATGTGAATTCCAAATGGAATTACCTACTGCATAGGTGAGTTCATTTGAAATTTACACTCCCTGTGTTGAAGATTAAGGTCATGTCTTCCCCATGAAGTGTATGGATTTCAAATGGAATAGCCCAATATTTTGATAAAGTGTGGGCTTAATTTTAATATATTGTAGACATTACACTTTCTATCGTGTAATTAATGGATACCTGATCTGAAAGAGGCATTACCACTAATTATTCTGCTTTCTAATAAAATCGAGAGAGATGTTTTTAGCCTTTTATTTGGCCATGGATGGAGCATGTAGTTGTAGTGATATTCACCGCAAGCAACACATCTTGCAGCCCTTTTGTTTGATAAGGGACCGTTCATTATTTATGCTGGAGGGCGGTTGGGTAAAATATAGGGGGGTCATGTAACTTTCATATGTTGAAATAGGGGGGGGGGGGGGGCTATGTAACTTTTTATTCTTAAACAGGGGGGGGTTGTGTAACTTTTTTTAAACTATAAAGATGGTGGTGCTTGGGGTGATTTTAGAGGCTATTTTGGAGTGTAAATGCCATTTTTTGTGCGCTTCGCGCACATTTTCTTACGACCTATCAACTTCAAAACATGTACTTATGATGAGACGACTTTCGGACAGCAATTTCTTTTGGTGCACGCCCTGCTCGGACGATCTGTTGAAAAAACGCCTATATAATCATCAACGGTTGAAAACATTAGAGCCATTGGGGGTATAAAAACATGTTAATTAGCCTATGTTCCAAAATCCAAAAATATATGATTAAAAACGGTAATTTCTTGCATGCTTTTCACCTCGTCTCACTCTCAGCTCTGCACCTAAGCTCATAAAAGTAGAATGTTGCATACGTTTTTGTCAGGATGTTCTAACTTTTTTTCGGGAATATAAAGACTCACAAAACCACCCAAAATGTATATATGACAAATTTTCCGCCTCGCTACGCTTGCAATGTAGTTAGTATAATTTCACACAATCAAAAGATCAAGAGGGGGCATCATTAAATTATTGGCCATTCAGAACTACCAACGAATCCATGGACAAAAGAAAAAGACAGCCCCTAAGATGTGATTGTGACAAGTTGATTTTTTTTTGGGGGGGGGGGGGGGCGCCTGTGAAAGGACCGCATGAACGCAATGTTATAGAATTACGACTATAACCGGCCTCCTATATACCATGTATACGATGGTTATCCTTTGTAAGCATGGTAAGTGAAATCAACTTACGACACATCGTAACTTTAATGAACAAAACTGATTTCGTCTTACGATGGGTTTACAGCAATAAGGACACGTCGTAGAGATTTGTGTAATACATTCCAGAAAACTTCGTCACTAAACAGCAGCCCATTTTTCAGTGAAATACCCTTATTGGGCTTTTCCATTTGAAATCCATACACCCTCTATGGAAGACATTACCTTAATCTTCCCCACAGGTAGCGTGAATTTCACATGGGATTACCTGCTTCGGCGACTCCATTTGAAATATACAGGTGTGTGTGTGTAAGATTAAGGCCCTGTCTTCCATTTCCATATAGGGTACGGATTTCAAATGTAATAACCCATTGACATAATAACAAATATCCGTCTCTGTTACAGGTCTCTACGTTCTCACAGCTGCCCTATCTATGTGCAATCATACCAACATCTATGGATTCTGGCCGTTTAACAAATTTACCGACGGACGTCGTGTGCCGTATCATTATTTCAATAATAGGAGAATGGGTCCGACGCATACCTGGAGTAAAGAATTTGAGATGTTACTGAGATTACATGATGCTAGACTCATTGATTTGCATTTAACTTGTACCAAACCGGCGAGGTAGCATTGAACGACCATTCCAAACTGTTTTGTCCTATTTCGTAACTAATTTAAGATGGAATGGATTTTAAGAAGCAGTGGCGTAGCTAGGTTTTTCATATTGGGGAACCGACACAATTTTTCTAACCCAAACAATGCGTGTACCGCGCCAAAACTTTGTGGTTTTTTTGCTATGATAGAGGCACATTTTGGCTTTTAACAAGCTTCTATCCAAAAACATGAATTTGGGGGCCATATCTTGCGGTCAAAATTCCTTGATTCCCCTTGTCAAATGAACCGACAGTGCCAATCTCAACCGACACAACAGTCAATATTGGGGGGGGGGGCACTGTTAAAGGTATATTATGTGATCTTTCCATGGAACGCCCTCAACATCGAAAAAAAAGTGAAAGCAGATTTTCTTGCAGATTTACATTTCTGATCATAAATCGTACATACATTCCAAGTTACAGGGCAATACGATTCTTAATTACTTCAAAATCATGGTTTTAGAGTGAAAATAAACTGTCAGATATCCAACAACTTATTTTATTCTAGTCTAAATTCACTCTAAAACCATGATTTTGAGATAATTAGGAATCGTATCGCTCTGTAACTTGGAATGTATGTACGATTTATGATCAGAAATGTAAATCTGCAAGAAAATCTACTTTCTAAAAAAAATCATGAATAGAGGGCGCTCTCTGGAAAAGATCATATAATATGCCTTTAAGAAGAGTGATTCTAAAATTTATCCAGCCAAGTTAAGATGAATATTTGAGAATTTTTCTTTTAGGAATTATTCCTAAGGTCAGCTTGTGAGTCCTCTCACCAAGGTTCACTGATGAATTCTTACGCATGTTTCTTGCAATAATTTTAAGAATCATTATGCATTGATTTATTATATAGGCTATGGTTTAATTTTTGCAATATGTAACCATACATTTTGAAGTGTGTGGTACAATGAAGAGGCAAAAGCTTGTTCCATTGACACTGGACAGAGGGGAACTGCATGGGTTGGGGTGTTGGGCGTGTGATTGAAGCAGGAATTTTGGAGAAGTGTCTGCTAGGGAGGTGAAATTCCCCTTTCTCTCTCTCCAAATATTGGTTGCGCCGTTACGAGTTGAGTTAAATCATAAATTGTTGGTTAATAAGCAAGCACTAACATGACTAATAAGCAAGCACTAAGGTTGGTTGTTTGCACTCGCACTAAGGTTGGTCGTTTGATGTGACAGAATTGTATGGTGTCATTTGTGCAGGGGTGTGTGTGTCAGTGTCACGTATGGAGTATTTTAGTGTGCCTGTGTTATCCCATCCTTTCACGGCGTTTCTGTCTTTCAATTATAGTGTACATTTTCTCTTTCCTTCTAACGTGAATGGATTGTATTAAAGCGATAGTATGTGTAATATCCAAAGTCAATTACTTCTGATTTATTGATCATTGTTTCGAGAACCACATAAGTTTATTACCCATGAATTGTATGTCGCATTGGGCTATTCCAGATAATAATGAACCCCCCTATAGAGGACAAATTATGTTTTTATTTTTTAGACTATGAAAAGTATATGGAATTCTAGATCAAACTTTAAAAAATATGGAATTCCAGATTAAACTTACAAAAAAAGGTATGGAATTCCAGATCAAACTTCAAAAAAAGTATGGAATTCCGATGTCCTCTATAGGGGGGGGGGGGGGGGGGGGGAATTCCATTGAAAAATTGGTTGGGAAAAAAGTCTGGAATTCCGAAGTCTGTATTTCCATAAAAAAAACCATCACAGAACTTTACTATATCATAATAGAAATCTGCCTCCAATGTAAGGAATTTTTCAACATAAAGCATTTAAATCAATCGTTGTGAGCTTGTTAGCCTGTCGATTTTCACCAAAAGCCTGTCAAAATTAAGTTTAATATCTCCTCTTTATGATACTGATAGTACAACTCGTATAGGTCGACCTTTTCTAGATTCAGTTGACTTTAAGTTTAAACAAATTGTGTTTTAAATGTTGAAAAATGAACCTTTACTTTTACTCCACACCTAGCACTGGATTCGTACTTCCCCAATAGCCTAAGTATAATGACCATGTGAACATACATAGTAGTGTCTGGCCCGCTCATAATAGTCCACATTATTTGATAAGTGTGTCATATATAGCTACTTAAATCATATATACAGAGTGTCCCAGAATGATCTATACCAAGTTAACACAATTTTTTCGGTATATTGAACGTTATTGTTTTGTCCAAACCGTTTTCATATATTTTTTGCGCTCAGGCCCAGCTTTCTTAGGAATTTTAGATTTTGAAAATCGGACATTTCTGATGGAAAATACAGATTTTCTTCTAACAATAGTAGATTTCAATTTTTTGTCGAAATGATCCATTATAAAAATCTATAGTCACTAACCCTTTTAAACATTAAATTATTTCTGAAATGTTTTTCGCATTATTATTGCACCCTATTTTTATTTTTATTTTTGGTAGGAGTTTTGAATGCAACTTATGAGGTGTGGGGTTCGTTGTTTGAAATGCTGGTAAAAAAGTGCTAGAGAAGAGAATAGCTGTAAAGATTAATTATGTGAGCCAAAATATGAAAATACGTTTTTCATCGATTTTCGATTATGTCCTGCCACAGCGGAACAAAAAGAGATATCTCAATGAAATTAACGGAATAAGTAGGAAACATTTCCACCATCTTATCGCAAGTGTTTAAATTTGAAACTTGATTTGTTCTATATATTTTATATATTTTTCAAACCCGGTATAGATCATTCTGGGACACCCTGTAGGCCACATAGTTTTCGAACACTGCAATATTGACTGTTTATACGTCGTTAAGACAACTAAACAAAACAAGCTAGACTGTCTCCCTTAACATTTTTCAAATTCCATTTTTTATTGCATAAAATCCAGGAAATATGATTACAGAAATAAACAGTATTGTAAACCCAGAACAGGGAGAGTCCTACAAACATGAAATCAATCTGATGAGAGAGACAGAAAAAACTTTAATGAAACTGTGCGGAAGTGCTCAAACATGCCCGATCATTGGGTAATGAGTTCCAAAAGTTTCCACTAAAGGGTGGGGTGGGGGTACATTAATAACAACATAGAACCAACTGATTTCATCAAGGTAGGCATTGCATCATTGATGTCCTTGTTTATTTTTTTTCATAAAAAAATCATAAAAAATGTATAGTTTTTAAATGTTTGACCAAAAAATGTAGTAAAAAATGTTGAGGTAAAAAAAATAATAATCAAATTTGGCTATCAATGCATTATCACTACAGAACGAACATCGACGTATCTGATTTTGGATCTCTGTATTACTTATCAAGGATATAAAACAACACTAAATAGCATATCACTCACTATATCTATTTAATCAAGCACAAAATTAAAAGATGGTATCAACATGTAAAGCAAAATTTGGACACCGTTTCCCGTTACATCTTGGCTATCGATGTGTTATCACTACAGAACAAACATTTACTGTTAAAAGTCAATATTTTCGCGAGAAGATATTTTCACGAAAATGGTCATAACATTTCGGGATTGTTTACTTTTTCGCGATTTTCAACATTTGTGAACAAAAGTCAATGGAAGTCAATAATTTTCGCGAGTTTATATTTTCGCGGATGAGGATTGATTCGGGAAATTCGCGAAAATAAAAACCTCGTGAAAATTTCTACTTTTACAGTATCTGATTTTTGATCTTTGTATTACTTATCAAGGATAGTAACACAATAACATATCACTCACTATTTAATTAAGCACAAAATTGAAAGATCGTATCAAGATGTAACTATGCAAAATTCGGACACCGTTTCTGTTACATCTTGGCTATCAATGCATTATCACTCTACCGGGTGGTTAAAAAAAAAAAAGTTGACCCAAGTTCAAAGTAATTTTTCAACCACATTTAAAGTTTCAGAGAATTTGTGTTTACTTTGTCTTAATCAGCAGTCATTTTTAAAATTATCCTGAAAAGATGGCACATTTAGCTTGTTTGGTTCTTCAGATATGGTTCATTACAGAAAACATGTACAAAACTGACTTGTCCACGGGAGCGTCATTTAGTTTTTGTCTTAAACAAAACAGCATGCTCTAGTTACAGAATTGAAAAGCCCGCCCTGACAAAGTATCCCAATCTCTATGCTTATGTGCCATTCACATTCAACAAAGAAACGTAGATACGTATAGGTAGGTAATGTCAAGGACCAGACAGATGTTTCAGATGTCTCCTTTTTTCCTTTTCTCCTATTTTTACAATTTGTGACTCATGTAAGTCCACTTTTTGCATTCCATCTCTACTAAAAGGAGGCTCCCGTGGCCAAGGCAGTTTTGTGCATGCTTTCTGTAATGAAACATATCTAAAGAACCAACCAGGATAAATGTACCATTTGATCGGGATAATTTCAAAACTAACTGCTGATCAAGACTAAGTAAACAGAAATTCTCTGAAACTTTAAATGTGGTTGAAAAATTACCTTGAACTTGGGTCAACTTTTTTTGGAACCACCCGGGAGAACGAACATCGACGTATCTGATTTTGGATCTTTGTATATCATCAGAGATATAAAACAACACAGTAACACATCAACATCACTCACTATGTAATTAAGCACAAAATTGAAAGATCGTATCAAGATGTAACTATCAGGGGTGTGAGAGGCCACAAATAAAAAAGAGGAAAACAGACAAAAACGAGGAAAAACAGCGTAAAATTGGGTAAAAATGCCAAATATGGGCTGAAAAGAAAAGAAAAGGCTGAAATTTTGGCATAAGAAAAATTTAAAAAAAGAGGAAATCAGCTTCAAAGCCTGAACTATGCAAAATTTGGACACCATTTCTGTTACATCTTGGCTATAAATGTGTTATCACTCTAGAACGAACATCGACGTATCTGATTTTGGATCTTTGTATTGCTTAATATCAGAGATTTAAAACAACACTAAATAACATATCACTCACTATTTAATCAAGCACAAATTGAAAGATGGTATCAAGATGTAATTATGCAATACTCGGACACCGTTTTGGTGCCAAATGACCCACCATATTAAAGTGGTAGAGATGTCAATTTTAAAGATTGTATGGACCCAGGGCTCAAATTAATCGAAGGCAATTGCATAACATCTATGAACAGACGACGGTGGCTACGCGAAACCTACATTTTGAATTTGTATTGGAATAACATGTAATCGCGAATGTTAATCTTATCATTTTGAAAATTCATCATAGGTTAGAAGAATTTGTTTCCAATCCAAAACCGTTGGAGTTGGCTAACAAACTCCATTGTGAATGCTATTTGTAAAATTATTTTCATCGTTAACCGGGCGATGACTGTTAAACATATTTCAAAATGGTGCACTTCCGTTGCCATATTGGCTATAAATGCGTTATCACTCTAGAACGAACATCTACGTATCTGATTTTGGATCTTTGTATTGCTTAATATCAGAGATTTAAAACAACACTAAATAACATATCACTCACTATTTAATCAAGCACAAATTGAAAGATGGTATCAAGATGTAATTATGCAATACTCGGACACCGTTTTGGTGCCAAATGACCCACCATATTAAAGTGGTAGAGATGTCAATTTTAAAGATTGTATGGACCCAGGGCTCAAATTAATCGAAGGCAATTGCATAACATCTATGAACAGACGACGGTGGCTACGCGAAACCTACATTTTGAATTTGTATTGGAATAACATGTAATCGCGAATGTTAATCTTATCATTTTGAAAATTCATCATAGGTTAGAAGAATTTGTTTCCAATCCAAAACCGTTGGAGTTGGCTAACAAACTCCATTGTGAATGCTATTTGTAAAATTATTTTCATCGTTAACCGGGCGATGACTGTTAAACATATTTCAAAATGGTGCACTTCCGTTGCCATATTGGGTCGTCCGAGACGTGTGGCCACCATCGTCTGTGAACAACTCATCCTGCCCACGCCATCTATTATGGGTAACAGTGCTATTAAAATCCCAGTGAGCAGAATCGGAGAGTTGCAGTCTGATGAAGATACCAGCCTGGAAGTAGGTAACATCTTTCACTTCTTTTGGATTTGTGCACAAAGAAATCTCAATATTATCAAAATTATCTGCTTTAATTTTAAACATTTATGCTATCAACAATGACATCCCAAATATGCAAAAGTTTCAATTGATCTCCACAAAGGTCATTTAAGGGAATAGAATACTGTATGGAGACTGGGACTTTTGAGAATGTCAGAAGTAAGTGAACATTTAGTATACTGTAAAAGCTGAAATTTTCGTGGTGGTTTTATTTTCGCGCAAAATATTTTTCCGAGAAAATTATAACACACGAAAATATTGTTTTCAACATTCGTGCAGTGCATCCAGAAGGTCGCCTGCGAAAAAAACAATTCGCAAAATGTCTATGATATCAAAATGCGCGAAAATTGGCTTTTACAGTACTACATTTCATTGTGGGAATGCAGGAACGTCGGAAGTAACATTTGGGTCATTTTACAGGGGAAGTATTTTTGTGTTCAAATTTTGTTTTAACCAGCTTAATTATTTAATTAAAAAAATATTAATTCCAATTTTAAGACTGGTAAAATGACTTTAAATGTATGGATTTGCTTATATTTTCATAAATACCTAATAACTCAATTTGGCCCACAAAGTCACTTACGACGTTCTTGAATTCACATGATGATTTGGTTAGAAAATACTATCTACTTATGGTCCATCACCACAAGATGGCGTAAATACACATGAATACAAAAACGTACACAGATAGTTTCAAAATGGCTGCCTGACTGATAGCGAAAGGTTCAATCTTGTGCACGACATCATTTTTCTCACCCACTGGAAATAGAGAAGAAAAAACAAAACATAGTAATAACTAAGATTTGATACTAATTACTTCATGAAATGACCGTCTTACTTTGAAGTAACCTCTCCACAACAATCCCAACATAACCACACACACATCTCCACTGACTCGCTTTTTCAGGATACAAAATACAAGCAATCACCAAAGAAGATCCTTGATACAAGGGTCATTCAATAAGTTTTACCTCCTCACTCATAACATAGCCAATATGAATGCCAGCCTCATGGCATTTGTCATGGTTATAGCTCTGAATCGTAGCTACGCTTTTATAGAAAATATTAATTGATGCCTGTTTCAGTTTTGTTGTGATGTGGTCAAAGCCAGAGTGAGATTTTGGACAACGGAAACGGAAAATTACCTTCAAAATAAATACATGTTTTTCAGTGGGTTTTTTCGTATTGTATGGTTAGATATAAGAACACAATTTAAATACTGAAAACGGAAAACAATAAATGATATCTGAATATATTACATTATTGTTATGTATAGATAAGATTGTAAGCAATTTAAACTCTTGTTGGCTTGCAAAATACTGAAATATCAACTTGAGTGTATTGCTATTCATTCCGCACACTGGAATACTGCTAATCAGTCAAATTGTCGTTGTTACAAGTCAAGCCACAGTGATGCTTCGTATGTTATATCTTTAACATGATAGTCACTTAATGAGTTTTTTTATGGACAACCTACAGAATAGTCAGGTGGTCAATGGTAGAAAATGATCTCTTCAAGAGACTTGTAATCCCTCCATTTAGTTCTGTATAGTGGAGATCTCTTAATGCTTATAAAAATAAGATATGACTTTTGCAGGCTCTTTAGGGGAGGAGTAAACTTAAAGGAACATTAAGTGGTGTTGAAAATTTTAAATGTTTAAAAATTTACTTCAGAATTCAAGATGAACATTAAAAATTGCCATTATTGATGTTTCTACTAACAAAAACACAGCAAAACTTGATTTAAAACAATATCATCGCTATTTATTGAAAAACGCCCTCTATGCAAATATGGTTCGCGTTATGTATCACGCGTACTGCAGGGGGATACTGTCGGACGTAAAATGCTCGTCCCGGCTGTACGAGCATTTTTGAATCGATGTTTTCTTGTACAAAGAGACCTGATTTTTCTTAATCCTTATAGGTGTACGTTCATACATGTAATACAATTATAAAAATATACTAATCTCAGTTTTTATCATAATTGAGGGCGCACCCTCCAACACATCTCTTAGTGCCCCTTTAATGATTGTCCCGATCTGGTTCTGGCTAATCAGAGGGCATATTGCTTCCTAAGAAATCAGTCACCTTTATTGTTTATAGTCTGTTAAAGAGATATATGACATTTAGAAAGGTAATAATTGACTGATAGGTACGTTTTGTCTCTTAGAAATGGGCAAATGAATAGCACTTAGGCAACATTTGGCTGTTTTTCATCCGTTTCCGTCGCACTAAATGAATTTTTGGTTTTCACTGCATCTCCAGAAAAGTACAACTAGTACTTGGACAAATTTACCATGAATTTTTGACAAATTTACCATGAATTTGTAGCCGAGATTCAAAGCTACAATTTTGGAATATTTCACACGATTGGCTTATACAGGGTGTATCAAAAAAATTAGGACTATATCTCTTGAGAGAGTCCTATTTTTTTTGATACACCCTGTATAATAACAAAGTTATGAGGTAGGAGGTAGAACTTATTGAATGACCCTCGTAATGAAAGTCAATGTTATGTTTCCCGTAACATTTTTTCCAAACCATAATGAGGCAACTTTTTCATTATTCATTATTTTGCAGGATTTCAAATAACAGCAATTTCATCAACATATAGCGCGCTCTATACCTGCCAATATTGTGTCAAAATACCACTCTGCACAACTACACAGATTTGTATTTTATAAAATATATTCAACCATTTTTAGGTATTTATGGTCTATTTATTTAAAAGGAACAAGATATTAAATAAATAAAATCACACAAAATACAAATTCACATTCAGACATTTTCGCGTATCGCCATTGATTGGGGACCGCTCTATAGTCCGACGCCTATATAGTACGAAGGTTCTAGTACGATGGATGTAAATTCAACATTTGATAGTCCGAATCAGATAAAAGGTTTTTTAACTTCTTTGAGCTATCGCCTTTAATACTCGGACACCCTCATCACCCTTTTTTCTATCAATCACAAACACAACACCCCCCACTGACGCAACCTCAACAAAGTCCCACAACATAACATCAGTCGCTTCATTTGGGGGACCGTCACTCACCAAAATCCCTTTTGAACCCCACATTTTTTTAATTTTGTGCAGGTTTAGGGCCCCTAGCTAGCTGGAGACCCTCCACCAGTTTCTTAATCTAGCACTACAGAACCTTTACTAACCTGATTGATAGTCTATGATCTGTTTACATTCCGCTGGTTTACTGGACCCTTTAGAATTGCTGGCTATCACTTGCACAAGGTACATTCTCTTGCGAAGATTTATGTCTTTAGATTCTCTCAAGAGATATCTGTAAAAGTCAGACAAAATGTCACTGAGAACACATTGCTATACATTATGTACAGTTTCTCTCTTGATTCTCTCTCAAGAGATATAGTCTTCAAAAAAGTAACTGCCCATGTAGTAAATATGCTCATACTGTAACTCTAAAATGTTGTCAAAAGTGAACCTTTTTACAATGCAGAGGGGAGGGGGGGGGGGGGGGAATTTGTCAAAAAAGTGGACATTTTTTCAACATTTCGACTGTTTTTCAACAACAACAAAACACATAGAGAAATACAGGCTCAAACCTTTTGTTGTTTGTAGCCGATCAATAAACATGTTCAGGAGGGCGCTTTTTATACATTTTCTTAATTTGCTTGTCCTCCCCTCCCCTTCAAAACTTCCCCCTTAAGATAAACATTATGGAAATAAACAATACAATCATTTTACTACATTGTTGTGGTGAAAATGGCATTAGAGCTTGTTTTTTGTTGTTGAAGAATCAGCTACTCCGTCAATCTAGTCAAAAACACTTTTATTCAAAGTTTGCTTATAATATATAGAATTCAAACAGTGCTCTGAGTGCTGGCAAACCTCACTTACTTAGAACTATTCTCTTCCTTCTGACAAGACAAAGTAATACATGTCATTATGTAATTTATACTATAATATATCATTGATAACATTACTTTGCCTAACTATGAGTTTCCTGCTCACTATTAGTGTGTTTCTATTGAATATCCACATTTTTTCCAGTGAAATTGCTCACCGGATAATAGCGGAGAATTGCAGGGAATGGGAGGTTTATATAATTGGTGGCATGTTTATTGGCGACCGTTTTACGAAGTTGCATATCACATCGTTACATGCGTGCTTTACCGGCCCAAGGTTGTATGTTTGGTCATATGCAAGGAGTGGGCTGACATTGTTTGGCGGGGCATGACCATCGCTACTTTGATGACAATGTTGACATTGTATATACAGAATCAGTCTGATATTCTTATGATTTCGGTAAATTTGAGCTACAAAAAGCAATGGAATATTTGTTACTATGTAGTATTCATAGAATGTTGGTATAGCGATGAACAAAACCCAAAATGTATGTGTCAAAGGTCAGCGGACCGTCAACATTACGATCACGGTATTACTTACTTCTGGTTTTTTCTACTGATTGCACACTGTATCGGCATGGTGTGAGTTTCTATTAGCATTTTCCAGAAAATGTCACCGATATTATCCTTACTCTAGCAGGAAAAATTCTAGGGGGTGGACTTTTTCTCTGCTATAGCCGGAGAATATCAGTTTCTATTAAAGGAGGTGTCCCGCAAGCATAAAAGTGTGCATTATATGTTAGAAAAATAACTATAGAGCCCAACTTTTGTGATTATACTGAACAAAGACACCACACTTATGACAAAAACAAATAAAAAACTGCAATCTCTCAACATGCACTTTTTAAATTTGCGACGATCGAAAGTCCCAGTGTCGATGATGTCATAATCATACAATGCACATGCGCAAATTTGAGCTCTGATACCCATGACGTCATCGACACCGGGACTTTCGATCGCCGCGAATTTTAAAAATTGCATGTTAAGTAATGGCAGTTTTTATTCATTTTTGTGACTAGTATGGTGTTTTGTTCTATAAAGTTACGTAATTTCGGCTCTATAATTATTTATCTAACAAATAATGCTCAATGTTGTGCTTGCGGGACCCTTCCTTTAAGCAAAGTTATCTCTTATCCATGATTTATTCTGGAAAATGGGTCTCAATAGAATCACACTATATGCAAGCATTCCTCGCTGGACACTGGATCCCGGGGTGCTCAGTGGTCATAACAAGGGGGTATCATGCGCGTCCAAGGACTTTCAAAAAGTACTCTAAATACGTAATCGTGTTAATGTGAAAAAGCACCCCCTAAACAAGTATAGCACAGTATTTTACATACCCTAAGGAAGTAATATCAGTATTTCCAATACCCCAAAGAAGTACTCAAAATATTTTGATACCCTAAAGAAGTACTCAAAGTATGTTGATACCCTAAGCAAGTAATTTGTATAGTTTAAACCTCTTACCCCGTATGACACATTTCTTACCCCCTTTTTCCTTCCCTAATAAGCTAAAAGTATTTTGAAACAAATGCCGAGCTGATTATCAGATAACCGCCCCTACTTGCGTGGATACAATTTAAGAAATATATCTTGTCCATGTATCATGGCTTTTTATAATGCTCAGTCATGGAGCAAATAAGGACCCTAAATACGAAAGCCAATGATGTAAAAAAGTATACCCTTTTTCTTAATTTGGCTTGTTTTGATACCCTATCCACGTAACGTACGTAACGTGCCCCAGCTTAAAAAACTACCCTAATTACGTGATTTCTTGGACACGCATGATACCCCTCTTGTAATGACCACTGAGCACCCTGGGCACTGGATGGAGGCGGTCACAAGATCTCTGAATATCTACTCTAGACTCACCCAGTAATTTCTGTAGTGACTTTACACAACTCTATCCAACCAATTCTTACAGGCCGCATGATATCCTGAACATCTTTGACCATCAAGTGATATTGTGCAGCAGCGCTGAAGTTAGCCAATGTATTCTCTGTCCAACGTATCAGCACCTTGTACTCGCGCTCTTTTTTCACATCTGCGTATTCTATGGTGACCGGCTCTGGTGGTGCTGGCCAAGCTGATATTTAGCAAAAAGGGGATTAATCAGTTTCATATTCATATGGACAATGGAATGTTGGCGATGGTGCATGCAACAAGGTGTGTCAACCACACTCCACAATGAAGTAGTGCCTATGCTAAAATGCTTATTAATTATCAGACTCGTATTAATCTGCATACCCACAGCTGTTTTTACATGATGCTCTTCACTTTGCAATGGCTTTGCAAAGTGCACTTTAGGTCTCAGGCATACATCAATTACATACACCCAGTGGCAGCACTGGCATCAACATTTTGGTGGCAGCAAGAAAATATCTGGGGGTGGGGGGGGAAAGATTTTTTTTTTTTTTTTTTTTTTGGGGGGGGGGGCAAAAATGTTGGTGTTTAATGAAAAAAAGTGCCTAAAATTAGCTTAATTTGGTCTGAATTAGACATCCTGGGGATGGGGGGGGGGGGGGGGAGGGGTCACTCGGATACTTTTTTGGTATGGATGTGCCGCCAACAAAATGAAAATTGACCCCAACATTTACCAATTTTTGGGGCAAAATGGACCTATATGTTTCCCATCAGAGACCCATAATTTTCCTACATATTTGTCAGATTTTGCCACCATTTCTGTGAAAGACAGCAAATTTAAGGATTTTAGACCCATGAATTAAAAAAAAATATGGCTATGAAAAGGGTCATTCATTTACCAGACAGGTGAAAAATTGGACCCTATTTAGCGGTACATCCCTGTGACCTCATACCCCAAAATGGGATGGGGCTTAAACTGACTGCCCCCCCCCCCCCCCCCCCTGCCTCCGTAGTGACCTTGTAATTTATAGGATGCACTTTAGTCTGTCACAGACTTGATGCATGGCTGGGACCATCCCTCTATAAAAAGGGCCATATGGTGTAAAATTGGCCCAGACACTAGGGCAAATTTGGAACATTTTGGAAAAATAAAAGTTTTTTCTTGTTTATCGAGCCACTTTTTAGCCTGAACTGATGAATGGTGCAAGCACTCCACCCATCAATGTGGAAATATTTTGAAGAATCTGGCCCAAGCTTAAAATCACAGAGGAACACTGGCTGGGACCTAAAATAGTGTATTTTCCTACTTTTCTGTATGACATATACCAATGTAGAAAAAGTATGACGGATTGTTGCAGGCTTCAATAGCATTATACCCAGGGTAAAAATGTGCCTGTATCTCGGGGGGAATTGCTCCACAAATTTCAGCTTGTATAACAGTTTTTACAGATGTTAACTCATATACCAACATCAGCCTTAGGCCAACAAAAAAAATTGTTATGTTGTCCTCGACAGCTTTCAGAGAGGAGGGCGGGCGGGCGAATTTTTTTTTATTTTTAATTTTTTTTAAAAAAATTTCTTTTACCAGCAGAAGCTCAAAGTTCAGCCAACAAGAAGTTAAAATCCCTCTAAGAGCCACACATAGGGTAAAGTCGCCTATTTTCGGTCAGCGCCTATTTTCGGTCACTTCGCCCAAATCGTGTAATAAAAATGACTTCGTCGTTATAAACTGACAACTAAAAAAACCCCGCCTAGTTGATGCCCGGTATTGCTTTTAAAATGGTGACGACCGATGCAATTACACAATTTTGACCAGTGACCGAAAATAGGCGCTGACCGAAAATAGGCGACTTTACCCTATATGTTATAAACACTTAATATAATATTAATGCCATTTAAACTGTTTAAAAAAATCTGAAAAAATCTGAAAAGAAAAAAAAAATCTGAAGAAAAAAAAAAAAATGATTTTTTTTAAAACAAAAATACGATTTAAAAAATAAAAAAATGATTTAAAAAAAAAAAAAATCAGAAAAAAAACAAAACAGAGCGGCCCTAAAATGACGAGCGGGCGGTCGAGGACAACATAACATTTTATTTTTTTTGCCTTACGATGAATTGGAACAATATTGCTATGCACATTTTTCAAATGAATTCACACCCTGATTATACCTGCAGTTTAATACATATATTTGTATATGAAATTGAACCAGGCACCTCAATTCTAAGGTTGTGTGTTGAACTCACCAAATTTGTGCGTCCTGATCACCATAACCTGTGTGTGATCGCTGTTCTTGATATGGTTGTATTTACTCGTCATGCAGAATTCATACTCGGTAAATGGTTTCAGTCTACGCACAGGCATCTTGAATGTTGAGTTATCTTTTGTTGCACGCGTAATAAAAGAGTCGAGATTGTACATGTTATAGTGGTATCCTGCGGTACCCTTTGGGTAGAGGAGAGTTGCCAGAGTTAAGTTGTGAGGTAACCTGTAAGAATACGGAGAACGATATAAAGATATAGACTAGGTCCCTGCGTTCCTCTATATGGCCGTCATCCAAATATGGTAGACCAAATCGAGGGACTGGGAAAAGAACACAGCAAAAAAGTGAGCGGAAGTGTGGTAGGAAGTCATGGACACTCACTCTTGGTCACTTCTAACTTAACTGCCAATGTGCAAGTCTGCCCGACAACAACGCCAAAGATCCTGATTGGTCAACTTTATACTGTAGCGTTTTTTACGATCGTCATGCATGATAGGTAAATCAGCGCACCCCGCCGCGTCATGCAATGCACAAACCGGCGTGAAACCACCGACGCAGTGTAGTGTAATAGTGTGTGAATAATGATTATTTATGAGTTATCAGCGCACACTTTTGGAACTGTATTTTTTTTCAATCCTCACTTTTGAGCACCCTTCTAGCATGTCTAGGGACCATGTGTAAATTGTGTCAACCAGGATTCAGTGTAATAAAGATATACCAAGGATCATTGTCTTAGGGATCACAGGAATTCAATTGGATTGTTGGTGGGGATTTATAGTTCGGTAAGTTCCAAATTGGCAAACCTGCTTACAGCAGCGAATGAATTCGGAAGAGCATGAAGGTGCAAAAAAATGCATATATCTCTCTAATTTGGAATTGATTTAACTATCCTGGTTAAAAAAAAAGTTGACCAAAGTACAAAGTTACTTTTCAACCACATTTTTAGTAATAATATAGTTATAATTCCTGTTGTCCAAAACTGACCTGTCCTGTAGACAAGGCAGTTTTGTGCATGCTCTCTGTAATGAACCATATCTGATGAACCAACCAAGCTAAATGTACCATTTTTCAGGATATTTCAAACTTACTGCTGATCAAGACTAAGTAAACACAAATTCTCTGGAAAAGTTACCTTGAATTGAACTTGGGTCACCTTTTTTTGAACCACCCGGTAGAACCTATATTATGTATATTACTGTACAGAATTTAAAATAACACATTGGATTTCTAAACCAAATTTGAAAGCCAAATCTGTCAGTATGATTGGCTCAAAGTGTGTTTGGCCTCATTTTTTTGGTGAATTCTTCAAAAGTCCTAATTAAATGAGACTTTTGAAGATGAAAATGATGATCATTGAATACCAAGGAACCTCGACAAAGGGATAACTCGCTTGTGACACAAAAGCTCTTCCATTGACAATGGGCTATTCCATTTGAAATCCATACACCCAATGGAAGACACTACCTTTTAAACTTCCCCACAGGGAGTATGAATTTCAAAAGGGTTTACCTGATCATGCTGAATGGGTAACTCGATTTGAAATCTACACCCCTGTGTGGAAGATTGTGTATGGATTTCAACTGGAATAACCCAATTTCACTACAGGATTATTCATGGAAGTAGATAGATATCTAATACATGAAATATGTAAATGCATGGTTTTATATGCCTTTCTCTGTATTGTGCACTATGTATTATATATCAATCATGCGTAACTGTGTGCAGTGATGTCACACCTCATTATCATGCATGTGCTCTTTGTCAAAGATGCCTCGTAATCGGTCGAGTGCAGCGAGGCGTGAGGCATAGTGGAGCAAATTAGCCAATTTTACTGATAGCACTCACTCCAACAAGGCCTTGATGAAAGGCTATGCTGGTGTAAAGCACTAGACAAATCCCAGCACTTAAAGTTTAAATGCTGTGTTGATCACCCATATACACTTAAACATCACTGCACAGAGTAAGATAAATGAAGTATAATAAAGCACATTGTTTACTCCATACGAATCCCTATACAAGGAGAATATAATAATTCCAGCAAACAAGTAACATTATACAACCTATACAAGTAGGCGGTAGTTTGGTTAGGTTATAGAAAACGTGTATGCAACATTGGGATAATGTTATCTTTAATTTAGTCTTTCATGCAATGTTCAAACATAACAGTGTATGAACGTGTATGAATGTTTTTAGCATCATCTAACATATTCATATTAAATAATAACATTGTAGGAATGTTACTTAGCAAATAATGTGGTTAATATTTTAAAAATGTTGTTGGGGTACATCCACAAAATGTCGTTTTTATAACATTGCATCATAAACTTTACCAAACTATCTTGTAATTTTATTGCAACGTTGCCACAATGTAAAATTGTTAGCAGGGATTCTTACTAAGAAATGTTGATGAGACACATACAGGGATTTCACTGGGTAAACATTTTGAGGGTGAAAACCAAAATGATGCCCACAATTTATGCTATAGCAGTGTTTTAGGTAATAAAACAATGCACTTTTCAAAAAAATTCACTCTTGAGCAAAATTGCCAATGGGTGAAAATCAAAAGTGAAGGGTATTTCACTCTTTGTATAGATGAGGTGACCGTTGTTTACATCAGTAGTGTTTACAAATTGATTAGCGCCTGGTCTAAAGACATGTTAGAGGTACTAGTCCATGACTACTGCATACATACTATTCGAAAGCAAAACACACATTACTGAGCGCCAATTTTAAAAGCACATGCCCTTATATCAATCAAGTATGAATTAAAGCACATTCCCTGTAGGTGCGCACGCATACTGCCAGGCACTACGTCACCGGTCACACCATCTATAGGGTGAGTGAAAACACTGACATAAAAAACATAAAAATCCATATTCCTGATATCCTTATCACTACATACCTATCACTACATACCTTTCCCTAAAGTGCACTATGTAATATAGCACTGGCCATTCATATTCTAGAGGTACATCCCATGTCACGGTGATGTTAGTGTCACCAGATGTGTAGCGAACATTATGAGGTACTGCCATCACTAAAATGTAGGCAAAAAATGAATCCACAAAAATTAATAGAACAACGGTTGCTAACGATCTAATAATATGGAAAGTTATAAACCAAATTCATGTTTAAAGATAATAAACGACACCTCAGTGTAATGAACAAAACAAACATATAAATAAATAAACAAATAAACAATAATAACTCAGTGAAAGAAATATAAGCATCAGCCGGGGCTTTTTCAACAATTCTTCAATCTTGAATTGAATTACTGTTTTTATGAATTGTCTTTTATGCTTTCCAGTCATTTAAAAATGCCACAAAATGATAAACTAGGGGGAAATCAATAAGCTTTAATCTAGTGCAAACTAAATGCAACATTGGTTCTCTTTATGGTATGGATATGGTGATAGTCTCCTTTATTTAAGTTTACAAAACCCACAGGGTCTGCAATTTGCAGTTTATCATGATTTTGTTGATCAGTACACCGCCTCACCATTGACGAAAATCATTACTGCACATTACCCGTCCAAAATTTAAAAAATTGAGTGTCCCCCCCCCCCCCCCCCGTGACACAGATTCCCTCATAATATTCTACCATTGTTAACTGACCTTCTGTTCCCTGCAGATGTTACAACCTTATTTTCTTGTCACTTTTTGGAGCCATGTGTTAGTTCAATATGCTGAAGAAACTAAAATCCATATATGAAAACAAAGCATTTCAACAGTGTTAGACAAGATACACAGGGCTTCCAAAATTAACCTTTAAACCTCTTGATCAAAATCAGTGACCTAATCTTGAGAACTGAATCGGACAATCGGTTCAAATCAACAGTTTCAAGGTGTATGACATATAACCCTCAAAGATTTGTTGTCCATCCAAATGAAACTTTGGAATCAAACGAAAGCTCATGCAATTTCTCATTACCCTGCAAAATGTTAGGCCCTTTAGGTGTTTTTTCCTGGCGCTGTAAATCCAAATATGGTAAACCACACCGGCTGTTTGTGTAATATATTCTATAGAATATAGAATGTTATCATTAACTTAACAACACTAGAGAAACATGATTTTAAAACACGCCTTCATTAAGAATAAAATGGGGGGGGGGAGGGGGAGACAAAGACAAATATGAACGTCACGTCACACCCCTTTGAACATGTTGCCCTGTTAATCAAGTTTGGAAGCCACAACTGTATCAGTATAATAAGAATTAATGTTAATGACTAAAACGTTATAAGTCTTAAAAAACCAACATAGAACCTTACCATGTTTACTAAATCATAAAGGGAATCTGCTTTTTGGGGGAATTTGTCAACATATTTGTATATATTTAAAAAATAATTCAACATAAAGTATTCCCTACTATATTTTGTATTCCCTTGCGTATTAATTAATTTATAACATGTCACACTTATCCATCCTACAAGACTGATTTGAGAAGGATTTTCGCACTCGTGAGTCACTGTCCTGGATAACCAGGACAGTTTATTTTTACTCTTCAATCTTTGATTTTGAAGTAATTAGGAATCGTATCGCTCTGTAACTCAGAAGAAATTTAGGATTTATGATCAGAAATGTAAATCTGATGAAAACTGCTTTAAAAAACAACAATTAAGGGATAGAGGGTGTCCCCTGGAAAAGGTCGCCTTTAACATAGCGAAATTGTAACTAAATCAACAACAGTGTCAAGTTTACATTTCAAAAAAGGTTATTCTTCAAATAGTTGAATCACATTTAAATCAACCTCTAGAGAGACTCCCCCTGTAAATAATATTTTTGGTGTTAGGTGACAAAAACACACACCCTGTTGTACGGGTCAGACCGATTCATTTCTTTTAGAAATCGGTGAAAACGATTTTCACATGCAAATGAAAATTTGCAAAAAAAGAATTTTTTGTTTGTCAAAAAACTGCATTTATTTGTTTGTCAAAAAACTGCAAAATGTTTACAGAGGTTTTTTTACTTTCATTTTCAAGGGAAAATAAGAAAATAGGGGGAAATGTCTGACTGACCGACCTGACATCAGAGGTCCGTTTGCCCGTACAACAGGGTTGGGTTTTTTCGTCTCCTTAGAGGTGGGATATGAATATGATAACTCATGTGAAAACAATTTTGTTAAACATGATTGAAAATGATTGAAGTAAAAATAATTAATTTAACTATGTTTCAATCAAAAATAGAATGGATATCATTCATATAACACAATATAAAATTCAGGTAATACTGGACAGATACTGGTAGCCATTAAGTGCAACAATCATTTTGTTAGTATTTGATCACAATTGAGTTATTTGCTTGCATTTCTCATGCAAATGGAAATAAACACATATGCTCTGTACGCTATATTCCCATCACTCACCATACTTTTGGTTACCCATCTACTTGTGTAAAACTTCACAAATAAAGAGTGTATTTTGCAATCAATTTCTCATTTATTTTAAATCACAAACAATCTAAAAGGACATATTTCTCATTTGACAAGTTTTGCAAAATATAGAGAGGGTAATCTATCCCAGTCTGTAAGCCAACCTGTGAGTCAAAAAATATATCCAAATAACTATTTTGCGATCTATATGATCTACTTTCATCACATTAAGAGCCCATACCCTTATGGCCCCACACCACCAAATCAGTTCCCTATTGCTTTGAAGTTGCTATGGTTAAGAGGTCAAGTTTGTGTTAATTTTGTTCACCTTTAGAGCAAACTGGTTCACCAAATTGGAACTGACTTAACTATATAGCAACCTTACATGGGCACACATATGTGTTGCACTCTTTCTTCTTCACTCTGGCCCCCTTGCATTGTTTCCCTCCCCACTGAGGCTCAGGATTGGTGCAATTTCTCATCTTGACCTCGTGACCTCCGCCGCAGCTGACTGGACAAGGTGAATACTCCGACCAGGTGTTCCATTTGCCATCAACTGAAAGGATAATCAATGTATCAAATTTAGTGGCAGTTAGTGGCGGCACAATGGGGGAGGGTGGTCCTTGCCCTCCACCAGCTCAACCCAACCCCATTTTGTCCCCTAACAAATCGAAAAAATTACAATTAGCTTGAAATTAGTCTGAAATTTGAAATTTCAGACCAATTTAAGCTAATTTTAGGCCATTTTACATTACAAGGCGGTTCTCGAACGGCGCGTCTCGCCTGTTCATCAAAAGTGACTTGAAAGAAATGATGATGAAACATATGATACAATGTAGCACTGCCACAGAGGTATGCATTGTAGTTAATGCAAGGGATGTAATACCTTGAAAAATGTAATCAACAAAAAGAACACACCAACCCCCTTCCCTACACCAAATCACATCAAGATAGGCCTTACAGATCTTATTTGACCCCAGATGACCTCTGATGACCTTGAAAATTTAATCAGCAAAAAGAACACACCAACCCCCTTCCCTCCACCAAATCACATCAAGATAGGCCTTACGGATCTTATTTGACCCCAGATGACCTCTGATGACCTCGAAAAATTAATCAACAAAAAGAACACACCATCCCTCTTCCGTCCACCAAATCCCATCAAGATAGGCCTTACGGATCTTATTTGACCCCAGATGACCTTGAATGACCTCCGATGACCTTGAAAATTTAATCAGCAAAAAGAATACACCACCCCTCTTCCGTCAACCAAATCCCATCAAGATAGGCCTTACTGATCTATTTGACCCCATATTTGACTCCCGATGACCCGAAAAATTAATCAACAAAAAGAACACACCACCCCCTTCCCTCCACCAAACCCCATCAAGGGACATACTGTAGTGACAAACCTAATCCTAACCCGCATCAGTAGTATAGTACGTACCCAACAGGGTGCGGTTTTTCAAAGTTGATGAGGTTGCATTTCGAGGTCAGGGTTCAAAACATTACCCATAACCTAAGCCAAAATGACAATCATGCACACAATGTTATTGGAAAGTCAACCTAAAAATGAAAAAGCAAAACTCGTTTAATCAAGTACTCTGACTCATCCCAACCCTAAACCTAAACCGAAGCCAAGATTGGTATTCATGCATACAATTTCCCTGGAAAGTCTGTCAAGGCATGAAGAAGCAAACTGAAAATGATCTGTGACACCGAATCATCCTGACCATACATGTATCTCTAACACTTTCCACGCACTCAACTTTTTTGATAGGGGTGTGCCGCCACAGGGTCTCAAAAGGGGGGCTTCGGAAATGAACTGAGAGAATTTTATGACGAAAAATAGGATCTTAAGAACTGATTTTCCCGAAGTATGTTTTTCAAATTTGATTAGTAAGAACGCAAATTTTTCCAATTCTTGAATTTTCAATAATATGGGGGTCTTAAGAAATGATGCAGGCTCAAAAGGGCTAGCAGATGAGGGTGAAAAGGGCGGCACATACCTATACCCCTTTTTCATTTAAGTGCCCCCTCCTACAATTCAGTCCGTTCCAAATTGGCGAGCCTCTTTACAGCAGCGAACTAATTCAGTACAGCATCGGCGCACATGACGCTTGCATAGCGCAACAGAGCGCACTGTGAATCATATGCGCGACGCGTGCATATGTCACAATCACTCATGTATGCTTGGATTACATTCGCCCATGTAACCACATATTTCTCGCCAATTTGGAACTGATTAAGCATGGGCGCAATGACGCTTGCATAGCACAACAGAGCGCACTGTGCATCATATGCGCGACGCGTGTATGTCACAATCACTCATGTACGCTTGGATTACATTCGCCCATGGATAGATAACCCATATTTCTCGCCAATTTGGAACTGATTAAACTATAGCTATAGGATATTTTAACCCCCTGGGCACCTCCTTTGAATAGCCAATTAAAATGCAGCTTGTAAAATATTTCACTCCAATCTTTATCAGGGATACAACTATTGTAAAAATGTCTCTGATTGGTGCAATAAATGATGTATCTATCTTTCTGACCAATCGGCTGGTAGTTCTCAGGGGTTAAACAAATTCTTTTTCTTCAAATACTTTCAAATTTGATTTATATATGATGAAAATTACCAAATTTGGAATGAAAAAAGAAAGAAAAAAAAGAATTACTGTATAACCCCCAACTCTATTTCACCACACGGCACCTCCAGCATCAGGGCCTAAATCCTAGCCACTACACCACGGCTCCCAGTCGACACTCGGCGAGTATATTCGCCTCGTTATATAGCATGGGTCCGTTTTGTGGCCAAAAAACCTGCACGCCGGGTTATAGAAACACTTTTTCCGCACAGTTGCCGTCGGGTGTAGTAGAGTTAGGGTTAAAAAACAGTGAATTGAGTGAGCACAGTCAGTACTCAAAGACAGACTTGACATGTGCAATATTAACATTGTTCTATTTTATACCTAAGAAGATTTTAACGTTGCACCCACAATGCATTGCATAAACTCAAGATTTTCTTCCCATGATGCATTTGGATTTCTCCTAATCGATAATCATATCAATACGATCTACATATTAGTGAGCTTTGTACACAGAGATATCGATATCGTGGCTTTTTGTCACGCATGGCATGTATCGGAAAATCTATTTCCCCTGTCTTTTTGGTTTTCCAATAACTGTTTGCAAGGCCTAAAAAAAAAAGTTTGATTGGCGTAACCCGACCGACCCTTTTTATACCGCCGACCCTAAACATTTTTTTTCATGTTTTTTTTTCAAGGGTTTTTTTTTCATGTTTTTTTTTTCCATTTTTTTTTTTTTTTTTTTTTTGTGAGAAAAAGAAAAAAACAGTGAAAATGTGTATTTGTGCCATTTGTTTATAAGTCTGTATGGTATGTGTCATAGACATTTTATAGATTTAAAAATAAAATTTTTTAAAAATCCGACCTACCTACCCTATTTTTTTTCTATGTTACGCCAATCAAACCTTTTTTTTTTAGGCCTAAGTTGCAAAGAAGAGTAAAAGCAAGATATACCAACTGGGTGGTGTTTACTGTTTACAGGCTCTTCAGGATTAAGAAATAAGTATAAGAAACACTGAGAACTAATTTATTGATTGATATAAACAAGAATCTAAAAGCTTGTACGATGATAGCGCAATGAAGCCATGTGCATGTCTATGGGAACCGAGTTGAATCGGGGACCAGATTTACAGCGTTTCGCATAAATGCAATGCATTGTGGTGCTGTCTTTAAAATCTCCTTTGATTTTATACAGTCATGGAACTCTAGCCTAGATTCAAGCTGATAAGCATGCCAATTCTACAGGGCTTTTAAGGGACTGAAATGATGAAAAGATTTATAGTGACATTCTAATCAAATAGCAACCTATTCTTGAAGTCGGGTCGGTCGGCCGATTTTCATTACTGACAGCCCGTGGTTCATCACAAGACAAAATTGATAAATGTTAATTTGACAAATGTTTCTAGTGTGATAATAGTTTAAAAGCAATCTATTCAATCAAGATTATTCATTTCAAGCAGAAAATAGTTATATTTTGACAAATTGGGTAAAATTTAAATATTTTTAAAAAAATGCCACTCCGATTTATTTTTTTAACCTTACGATTGGTTACGGAGAGAGCTACATAGAACATTTAAAAAATAATAATTAAAAAATGATAATATAACTGTTTATAAGCGGCCATCTTTATTAAGTAGGGGAAAATGAAAACTCGTACCCTTACAGAGTAAAATAGATCCTGGAATCCTCAAAATTTACCATGGACATTTTGTAAGAATCTATGTGAGTGCATACTCAGAAACTATCCTTGACATCGATTCTCAAAAGTGAAAAAATAACTCTTAGCAAGAAGGCTGTAAACAAAAGGCTGATTTGAATGGGTCATAAATAAGTATCCGTCTTGCCAGATACAACTCATAGTTTTCACAATGTGACCACCAGATAGAGTGCTCTCTCCCCTACCCCCGGGCTACATTCAAGACTGGTTGCATTAAAATCCTATTACATACATGTCATAAATAAGTATCCATCTTGCCAAATACAACTCATCTTTCTCAACTATCTGTGCTTTCTCACACTGTGACTACCAGATATATCTGAGTGCTCTCTCCCCCACCCCCGGGGGCTACATTCAAGACTGGTTGCATTAAAATCCCATTACATACATGTCATAAATAAGTATCCGTCTTGCCAAATACAACTCATCTTTCTCACACTGTTTCCACCAGATATATCTGAGTGCTCTCTCCCCCACCCCCGGGGCTACATTCAAAACTGGTTGCATTAAAATCCCATTACATACATGTCATAAATAAGTATCCGTCTTGCCAAATACAACTCATCTTTCATACACTGTGACCACCAGATATATCTGAGTGCTCTCTCCTCCACCCCCGGGGCTACATTCAAGACTGGTTGCATTAAAATCCCATTACATACATGTCATAAATAAGTATCCGTCTTGCCAAATACAACTCATTTATCTCACACTGTGACCACCAGATATATCTGAGTGCTCTCTCCCCCACCCCGGGGCTACATTCAAAACTGGTTGCATTAAAATCCCATTACATACATGTCATAAATAAGTATCCGTCTTGCCAAATACAACTCATCTTTCATACACTGTGACCACCAGATATATCTGAGTGCTCTCTCCCCCACCCCCGGGGCTACATTCAAGACTGGTTGCATTAAAATCCCATTACATACATGTCATAAATAAGTATCTTGCCAAATACAACTCATCTTTCTCACACTGTGACCACCAGATATATCTGAGTGCTCTCTCCCCCACCCCCGGGGCTACATTTAAGACTGGTTGCATTAAAATCCCATTACATACATGTCATAAATAAGTATCCTTCTTGCCAAATACAACTCATTTATCTCACACTGTGACCACCAGATATATCTGAGTGCTCTCTCCCCCACCCCCGGGGCTACATTTAAGACTGGTTGCATTAAAATCCCATTACATACATGTCATAAATAAGTATCCATCTTGCCAGATACAACTCATCAGTTGCACACACCTATGGGACCAATGTAAACACTGACCTACTTCTGTGAATGTGACAAAATTAAGGTAGAAAATGTGTTACAATAATTATTGCATTTAGGTGATGGAATAAATTGTTGGTTGAATATGAATATTTCAAATATAGAGTCTGATGGGCAGGTGTAATTTGTGTTTGTTTGTTTGTTTTTGTTTGTTTGTGCTTTTGAGAGGGTGCATATTAATTTGTGATGCAGCGCATCAAAAGGGGGGACTTTGTAGGTGAAATCAATTTTGAGTTTATTATGTGTGCTCTCAGAGCATTTTCTAAGCTTTAAAATGACACAAAACTTATCAAAGTTGATAAAGGCATTCAGATTTAATGAGTGAAAGTGACTCCTAAATTCTTGTTATTTTCTTTATTTTTTTCTAAATACTACAAAATACTACGTCCAAGCCCATCTCCAAGCGCATGTGCAAACGGTTTTCCATAACGTAATCAACCGTTACGTAATCAGCCTATATAGTGAGCACAGTATACTGTGCGAAAGAGTAGCTGAGAGCCATGGCTTGCCTATGGGGGAGGGTTTTGGGGTCCAGATTTGTAGATTTCTCTTCCAGAATTGCCATCCCTGTTGAAAACTCGCTGAGGGCCTAGGGTTCAAATACATTCATTTTTTGTTTGTTAATGATATCAGAGTATATTAATATTCTTACAAATTGTTTAACAAATAAGCAAATCAATTTTTTTAAAAGTATCAATCAATCTTTTTTAAACCCTCAAATTAGAAAACACAAAAACAAATTTGGTGACCTAGTGCACTTGATAACTCATGGTTACTGGTTCAAGCCTAGGCCCATACATCTGTACCAAATTATGATCCTACCATAGGATTTATGTTCTGATCAGGGTTGTAGCTACACCGGGCGGGCCCGCCCAGCATTGGGCTAGCCCGCCCGACGCTGGGCTTAGAATTGGGCTGGCCGCCCGGTACTCTAAAAAAAAGGCGGTTCTCGAACGGCGCGTCTCGCCTGTTCATCAAAAGTGACTTGAAAGAAATTATGATGAAACATATGATACAATGTAGCACTGTCACAGAGGTATGCATTGTAGTTAATGCAAGGGATGTAATACCTTGAAAAATTTAATCAACAAAAAGAACACACCAACCCCCTTCCCTACACCAAATCACATCAAGATAGGCCTTACAGATCTTATTTGACCCCAGATGACCTCTGATGACCTTAAAAATGTAATAAGCAAAAAGAACACACCAACCCCCTTCCCTCCACCAAATCACATCAAGATAGGCCTTACGGATCTTATTTGACCCCAGATGACCTCTGATGACCTCGACAAATTAATCAACAAAAAGAACACACCATCCCTCTTCCGTCCACCAAATCCCATCAAGATAGGCCTTACGGATCTTATTTGACCCCAGATGACCTTGAATGACCTCCGATGACCTTGAAAATTTAATCAGCAAAAAGAATACACCACCCCCCTTCCCTCCACCAAATCCAATCACGATAGGCCTTACTGATCTATTTGACCCCATATTTGACCCCCGATGACCCCGAAAAATTAATCAACAAAAAGAACACACCACCCCCCTTCCCTCCACCAAATCCCATCAAGATAGGCCTTACTGATCTATTTGACCCCATATTTGACCCCCGATGACCCCGAAAAATTAATCAACCAAAAGAACACACCACCCCCCTTCCCTCCACCAAATCCCATCAAGATAGGCCTTACTGATCTATTTGACCCCCGATGACCCCGAAAAATTAATCAACAAAAAGAACACACCATCCCTCTTCCGTCCACCAAATCCCATCAAGATAGGCCTTACTGATCTATTTGACCCCATATTTGACCCCCGATGACCCCGAAAAATTAATCAACAAAAAGAACACACCACCCCCCTTCCCTCCACCAAATCCCATAAAGATAGGCCTTACTGATCTATTTGACCCCATATTTGACCCCAATGACCCCGAAAAATTAATCAACAAAAAGAACACACCATCCCTCTTCCGTCCACCAAATCCCATCAAGATAGGCCTTACTGATCTATTTGACCCCATATTTGACCCCCGATGACCCCGAAAAATTAATCAACAAAAAGAACACACCATCCCTCTTCCGTCCACCAAATCCCATCAAGATAGGCCTTACTGATCTATTTGACCCCATATTTGACCCCTGATGACCCCGAAAAATTAATCAACAAAAAGAACACACCATCCCTCTTCCGTCCACCAAATCCCATCAAGATAGGCCTTACTGATCTATTTGACCCCAAAAAATTAATCAACAAAAAGAACACACCACCCCCTTCCCTCCACCAAATCCCATCAAGATAGGCCTTACTGATCTATTTGACCCCATATTTGACCCCCGATGACCCCGAAAAATTAATCAACAAAAAGAACACACCACCCCCCCTTCCCTCCACCAAATCCCATCAAGATAGGCCTTACTGATCTATTTGACCCCATATTTGACCCCCAATGACCCCGAAAAATTAATCAACAAAAAGAACACACCACCCCCCTTCCCTCCACCAAATCCCATCAAGATAGGCCTTACTGATCTATTTGACCCCATATTTGACCCCTGATGACCCCGAAAAATTAAGAACAAAAAGAACACACCATCCCCCCCTTCCCTCCACCAAATCCAATCAAGATAGGCCTTATGGATCTTATTTGACCCCCGATGACCTTGAATGACCTCTGATGACCTTGAAAATTTATTCAGCAAAAAGAACACACCACTCCCCTTCCCTCCACTAAATCTCATCAATATAGGCCTTACTGATCTATTTGACCCCATATTTGACCCCGATGACCTCTGGTGACCTTGAAAATTTAATCAGCAAAAAGAACACACCACCCCCCTCCCCTCCACCAAATCCCATCAAGATAGGCCTTACTGATCTATTTGACCCCATATTTGACCCCCGATGACCTTGAATGACCTCCGATGACCTTGAAAATTTAATCAGCAAAAAGAACACACCACCCCCTTCCCTCCACTAAATCCAATCAAGATCGGCCTTACGGATCTTATTTGACCCCATATTTGACCCCGATGACCTTGAATGACCTCCAATGACCTTGAAAATCTAATCAGCAAAAGAACACCCCACCCCCTTCCCTGACATCAAGTCCCATCAAGATAGGCCTTACGGATCTCTAGATATCGCGTCACAACGCGTCTCAAAAGTTTTAAGCATATTTGACCCCGATGACCTTGTATGACCCCCGATGACCTTGAAAAATCAATCAGCAACAGAACGCACCACCCCCCTTCCCTCCACCAAGTCCCATCACGATAGGCCTTACGGATCTCCAGATATCGCGTCACAAAGGTATTTCTTAGCACACGGCGGACGGCATACGGCGGACGGCATACGGCATACGGCGGACGCCGGACAGAAATAGTGATAACATAGTCTCTTTCTGATTACATCAGGCGAGACAAAAAGCCCCTCCCATTTCCCCCTCAAAATGTTGATGCTGGTGCCGCAACTGGCAGTGATTTTCAATTAGTTTGAATCCTTTAACACTGATACCCACAACCATAAAGCACAGGTGTCAAATGTGAAAACTGAAAAGACAAGACAAATTTGCCCAATTGACAATAAAATTATATATTTAATTACTTCAAATTTCAAAACAATATGAATAAAACAAGTTAATATCTCTTTAAAAATCATGATACAAGCAATGAAAGTTAATTTTGAAACTATTACATATTTGTCTTGTAAATTATATTGAATTAATTTTGGTTTATTTTAGGCCGAATCAAGCCATATGGTATGGTTCCTGTCTGTTGGACATAATTTGACAGCAAACAAATTTGGACACAATATTTAAATAATGTGTTGACCCAATTTTGGCCAAATTTTTGGCACACAGTGTTTACATTCTTCAAAACTTGGGTTAAAATGCTCCAGTGTTTTTTATGTTGGAAGCAAAATTACACTTCAAATTTGCCAATTGAACATTACACAAACTTCAGGGATGTTTAACCACTTTTGGAGGCAATTTTCTCTTTTATGATCTAAAGGAAACATCTCTTAGGCCTATTTTTGCATGGGCAATGAGAAAAATCCAACCCAGACAGGGATAAATTTGCATAATTGTGACGTGTTCTACCGACACCAGACGGAATTGGGCAGAGCTCCAAACTGAGAAATAGCCAAAAACCTAATTGGGGGTGATTTTTTGGGAATTTAAGTTTCTAGTAAATAATTAATCGTCAGAGTGTTTATAACATTATTGTGTAAGTTTCAGATTAAAAAATCAAACCAACAACAACAACAAAAATGCAATTTTTGAATTTTTTTTAAAAAGTACATTGTAAGTACATCTTTAAAGGATGATATCCCAGTTTGGAGTTTTCATAAAGACGAACTTGAAAATGATTTAACTTCGCTTTGGGAAGTCGGATTAAAAAAAAGAAAATACCATTGTAATGCTGAAAATCTCTACTTTAAAATTAATCAATTACTAACTTCGGTAGAACACGTCACAATTATTCCGAGTTTTGTTTTATCTTTTTGTTCATAGTTTACTGTTTAAAAGGTTTTGTAGTTCAACACCATTCCCTAACACACACACAAACCATAAACGGTCTATGTACAAACACCCCTGCCACCATCCCATGCCCACATCACTCATTACCACCTTGTGCACTCAACTGAACTGGAGTGACTGGGCTTGGGCTTTTTTTCAACACACCTAGGTGGCATATGGCAGTCACGTGACGTGTACTGAAGAGTTCGCCTGGGCATTTTTTTGGCGAACTTAGCAGTGTCGGCAACAGTGCAGTTGACCTAGATTTATTAGATTTTGTAACATATGTTCTGCATGAATCTTTAAAGTTGCAAGGACTTACATAAAACAACCACACTAGATAAGCTTGATTCCCTCATCTCTAGCTATAGTCTGTTTGGTCATCATGAGACAGTGACATAACTGCGTATTCTACTAATTGCAGCACATAATGCGCCCGCCTACTCGCGGTGCTGGCATATACACACGAGTGTTGAAAGATGGACGCTACATACGCGCGAGTAAAAGCTGCACCGGTTAAGTTACGTCACTGTCCAGAGAAAGTCAATAGAGTATAGCAGGGCAGTTTGTATTTGCAAACTTGGCGTAGTTAAATACTTGGACATAAGTGTGGGCATCGCCAGAGTTTTTATGTCGCAATATTGCTGCTAACTTTATTGCGATATCAATAATAATTACGGTAATATAGGCACCAACTTTCCCGGTTACAACTATGTAGTAAAGAAAAGTGTCGAAACTATAACAACAACAACTGCTTTTTATTGTCCGTCAAAATGTCACTAATCATACGGTACAAAATTAACAAAATGGTCACAAATAATCCATCCTACAGTCTTCAATATGATTGCACAGTCCCTTGCGCTGTACAGGGCCTTCCACTGCGCAAGAGGATGACGCACAGCGAGTCTCAGTCTATAATAACATGTGCGATCTTTGAATATTGGTGGTATAAAACCAAAATTTACCGCAATAATGTTACATGGTGAAAATAAGATGCCGAGAATTAGAGGTCTCCGTATTGCTCTCAATTCTGGATCCCCAATTCGACTCAATACATGTGTATTGATGCAAAGCCTGTTATCACAATGATTAAAGCAGAGAGAAAAAGGTATTTCCCCACAGGTTTTCTTTGCGACTATATTACGCTTTCTTTTGGGCATTTTTGGGTCTATAATTTATCGTAGAAGCATCGTTGAAGTAGGGTCAATTATTGCATTGTGATAATTAATATTTTATTGTGATATTATCGCGTAGCGCAATATCGGCCACACTTACTTGGACATAGTCTACTCGTACGGCCTTGTATAATTTCACTGTCACACAATCGAACAACACCCCCTGATACTTCCCATCTGAGAACCGACCAAATACAAGGTCTACTGGTATTGGATTTACAAAAGAACTGTGCTTTAAGCACACTAGGGATTACTAGGGACGATGCTTTTTATGCGTCACGATAGTATCACACCCCTTCATAACGCGCTAATATTGAATTTGCTGTTTGTACATCTAGAAACGTGTGAAGGTGGTATTTCTGTGACTGTGTAAGAGTTTCTAGTTATCGTAAAAAATTATCACGTCTCTGTTTGGACGTTAAAAGGTTTTTTATTACACGATATTGAAAGATAGGAAATAGCATGGAAATAGTCACATATGCGGAAATGTAGCTATATCTCCGAGGAAGATATTTTGGGCGAGACCCAATGTCAAAGATAACCCCTAAAGTGTGATTTTAGACCGAAACGGCGGCTATATACAGTGCCAGAAAATCGACATTTTGAATTTATCAAAGTGAACAAGATTATTCTCTCTGCGAAGACGGTATATAAATATTCATATACTTCGTATTTATCGCGTCTGCCATTGGTCAATTTTGAACCCCACGCGAACAAATTGCTCATTACGTATGCGTCCAATTTTTGGACTAGCACTAGTGTACAGGTATACGGAGGTCAGCAAGGTCAATCCAATGCAAGTAGACCTTTTTTTCCGGGGGTGAGATCAGAGGATGGGGAGCGGTCCATGGGGAGTGAGCCCTCTATCGGTACATGTTCATAGAGTGACAAAGAAAAGGAAAAAGGTATACTATAGTAGACTAACTTGGACATGGCTGTGTATTGCATTTCTGCCACATGGTGAAAGGGTCAGAAGCCGGACAGTCTAGACCAGTCGGACCCGGACGAGGATTGGTACAAGAGCGCCCCCTAGCTTGCACACCACCACGACAGCTGTGAGAACATACAGACCACATAGACCACGATGTCCAAGCACCATCTAGAAACAATAAAACAAACATAACGCTTATTATCTATAGCAACAAAAGCAATGGATACTAATGGGAAAATTAATATGTGATGCGATCAATCAGAATGAGTCAGATGTCGGGAATATTGATTTTGAGTTATAGGTAAAAATAACTGACAAATTCTAATGTTTTACTTTGTTTTCTCAGTTATAAGTAAATTGTTTGTAACTTAGAAACTATAAAATCGATCTAATCTAAACTCAAGCACTTTACAACAAATGAATAAAAGATCAAAGCAAAAATACAACAATGATCTTAAATCTACAAAAATAAACATACTTAGTCAAAAGCATATTTTAAACAAAAAACATGAGATATAAAATACAGTGTATGGCATTAAAATGCATTATGAAATGAAAGATCATGAACAAATACACAACATTTAGATTTCCAAGTTAAATAAGTAGGTCGAAGGTCGCGACTAGAACTCCTGAACTGAACCTGCCTGGCGTATGTCCATTGGGAGAGTGTTCCATAATTTAGGGCCTGGCGATGGAGAAAGCTCTATCACTGAAATACTTCATTTTGCTTTTTGGAACAACAAGAAACTCACGGGAGCCAGAGCGAAGGTTAGCCTAAGAATATAAGGTTTCAGCAGTTCAGACAGTTAACTTGGACCAGCATTGTTAAGTGATTTGTACACGCTGAGCAGGAGCTTGAACACGATTCTTTTCTTGATAGGAAGCCAGTGGAGATTTCTGATGATGTGACTTATATGGTCACGTTTCTTTGTGCCTGTAACTAATCTTGCGGCCGAGTTTTGAACTCGTTGTAATTTAGTTTATCAGGAAGTCTGTACAAAAGGCAGTTACAGTAATCTTATCTAGATTCATATTAAAACTAAGTTGATTTCTTTCAAACTTACCCATACATGGTTCTCTACCACATTTCTTTTCAATGACACTTTGCCCTGGGCAATTCCTTCCGCCATAAGTTGGAGTTGGGTTATCACATTGGCGGCTGCGTCGCGTTGTTCCACCACCACATGTTACAGTGCATTCTGCCCATTCAGTCCAGTCTGACCATTCACCATCCCCTTCAAAGATAAATCAGTTTTATAATAATCTATTAAAGGTATATTATGTGATCTTTCCAGGGAACGCCCTCAACATCGAAAATAAAATTGAAAGCAGATTTTCTTGCAGATTTACATTTCTGATCATAAATCGTACATGCATTCCAAGTTACAGGGCGATACGATTCTTAATTACTTCAAAATCATGGTTTTAGAGTGAAAATAAACTGTCGGGTTAACACGACAGTTTATATTTTCACTTTAAATTCATCTCTAAAACCATGATTTTGAGATAATTAGGAATCGTATCGCTTTGTAACTTGGAATGTATGTACGATTTATGATCAGAAATGTAAATCTGCAAGAAAATCTACTTTCTAAAAAGAAATCATGAATAGAGGGCGCTCTCTGGAAAAGATCACATAATATGCCTTTAAGCTATCACAAATTATTGCAGAAGTTATACATATTATTCCGTAATACATATAGACTATGGGCTACTCTACCTCTTTTGAAGGATTAAAATGGCTGCGTTGGCACCGATAGCTGGTCTAGTTGTATGACATTTGCTTTGGGATCGAAAGGACCTGGGTTCAAATCTTTTGTAGGATTAAAATGACTACAGTACAGCTCGAAATAGAATGGACACTGACATTGTAATGACATTTTACTGACATTTTAAATAATGCCTTGCGATGTAACCCGATTAGTGCAGTTATTGCAATGTCAGTCCAATGACATTGCAATGTCATTGCACAGACATTGCAATGATTGCACTGACATTGCACTGACATTGCAATGACATTGCAATGACATTGCAATGACATTGCACTGACATTGCACTGACATTGCACTGACATTGCAATGACATTGCAATGACATTGCACTGAAGTGCGTTGACATTGTCCATTCTATTTCGATCTGTACTGTACTTTGGCTCCGATAGCTGGTCTAGTTGTATGACATTTACATTTACTTTGGGACCGAAAAGTCCTGGGTTCAAATCATTTGTAGGATTAAATTGGCTACCTTAGCACCGATAAAGTTTGTAAGCCGGAATATTTTTGATAAGACTATGTGATAGCTTCCTCATATGTAACACCAAAACTAGAAGAAGAAAAAACCCACAAAAACACCGTAAGGGTTGACTTCTGAATTAAGACAGTGTGTTAAAGTTTTAAATCTGCAATTGTGTGCATAACTTTTCCCATAATTATGTTACTGAAATAGCTTAAAATTGACATATATTTGGCAATAAAATTCTGTTGGTACCAGACATACAACAAACCTGGGACACAATAAAGTATCATTAAAACATCAAAATTGAGATATCTGCTATCAAAATTAGTGACTCTTTTAACTTTATAAACAAAGTAAAGAATAAAGCATATACCACCTGATTGAATCAATAATAAATATAATGAACATAAGATTCTTTTCTCTTGATATATCAAAAATATGTCAAAAGTCAAAAGGAAATAGATCCCAATTTAAAGGCATTTATTTTGTGGCTTACATTATCCAAGCCATTGTATTATCACCATGATCACAGATCATACTGTAACTGCTAGTAAACCATTGTGTTATTGCATCATGAACATGCATTGGTCCTAGACTACTGCCTAGAGTTAGTCGGTCCCATTCGCAAGCTGCCTCGGATAGACACGGGATTGGGGCAATCAGAGATTGGGGGTAAACAGAGGATCTAAATTTAGATCTATTAGTTGCGCAGCTATGATAATTATTTCCTATTCCTGTAGTTCTATAAATAATCTTCTTCTGATTACACTTACTCCCGCATATTACAATGTTGCATCCAACAATGGTCTGCAAGTCGTCTCCCTCGCAATCCCGTCCGCCATGTGCCGGCATTGGGTTGGTGCAATTACGATGTCTTGTATCAATGCCACCTCCGCATGGCACAGAGCATCCAGTCCAGTTAGACCAAGACGTCCAGTTGCCATCCACTATAATAAAATAAGAGGCATATCGGTCAAAAATTAGTTAATAGTATGTGTGACCCGATGAATTCACATTTCCACATCAAAATTGAGAGTTTTGTTTTAGAAGAAAGCTCCCATTTTTCTCTTTGCTCTACAAAAAGTTTGGCCTTGGAGATATTTTTTTAAAGAAAACCTGAGGTGAATTTTTGCTTCCATCTTTAGAAACTCAATTTCTTTTGAAAATACTGCATTTTGTATACACCTCTATGTAGATTAACCCTAACACTCTTGAGTACTACGAATTACTACGATGCGGTGTGCTTGTGTCACCCAGCTCGGCAGTTTTTCGATGAAATAATGGCCCCAGGGTATATACAGGGTGGAATATACTCAGCCATGTATGGTTTCCTCCCGTGGCTTAGTGGTAGATTGTCTGCCTCTGAACCCAGAGGTCCAGGGTTCGAGCCCCTGGGGAGTGGGGCACATTTTCCCCTCGCCGAAAAAAAATTCTCTGGAAAAGGTGCCTTGGGGGTTAGGGTTATAGATAACTCACAAAATAATTGGGCCTATCTACCTACCTAATTTTAACACTTTCCACGCGTGCAGATGACCGTTCCAAAATTTCACAAAATGTTTCAAAAATGTCAAGATTATTGCTATTGCTAAAGCTTTTATTGGTTATCAGTAATTCTTGACATGAGATTTTAAAAGTTGGGAAAGGTTACTGAAAATCTGTTTTGAACATGGTAAAACTAATAGCCAGGTCATTCTTCAGTAAAAGTCACATTTCATGTCCCAACACTTTGATATTCTATATCTGGTAATTTCGTCACACTTAACTACATCTTTTAAAGTATTTCAACACTGGAGAATTATTTTTTATATAACATTTTCAACCCCATGTCCTGATGGTTACGCGTAAAATTTCCGATTGACACATTAATTTGGCATAATAGGCCTATTGAAGTTGAATTTACCAGTTTTTGTCGGGACATTTCTGTCAGTCCTGATGATTTGCGTCATCTCCGTCACAGACTGTTTGCAGCCCCATCATTCGTAATAAAAGGAGAAAAGAAACACTGCTTTGATCATTTGAACTTGCCCCACACATGAACTTTAACACATGTGTGAGGTAAGTGCACGCTATTATTTAGCAATACATAAAAAATCAGGTTTTCCGAAACATTGCATGTGCGTATTTTTATCTCCAAACGCTATAGAACCAATTGAAAATATATATTCATTGATTTTTAATAGGATTAGTGGTAAAAATAGAGAAGTGACCACAAATGAAACCCTCAAGTAGACCGCTAGACTTTTCCGGCGAAGCTATACCGTCACATTTCCATCGATTTTCTGTGTGACGGAGATGACCGGGCACCGTTACGGATATGACTTTCACAAACAGTCATCTAATATTTAATTCATAACACATCTACCATTGCAATTGCTGTAGCAATATTTATAAATATTTTATACAAATGCTTCACCCAGTGTTTCAATAGACCTAAACTTGAACCCACACACACACCTAACATGTTTAATCAATACAAAGAGACATATTCGCCTCTGGGAATCAGGTGAAGTTTTATCAATGGTTTTTCAGAAGTTATTTCATGTCAGCGCTAAAAACTTCTCTACTGGCATTTGTGATGGTTCCTGTTGAGCAATCTTGAACTGAGACACACATAGCTTACAAGGAATTGTACCAGGTCCAATTTCCACATGTTCCATTATCGGTGCTTAAAGGGGCATTAACCCTAACCCCCCTGAGTGCTAAAAAATGCTAATCCAAAGTCCCTCTCCAAACGCATGCGCCGTCGGTTTTCGATGACGTAGTCAACCGAGCCTATATAATGAGTGCAGTATACTGCACGAATGTGTAGCTGAGGGCCGTGGCTTAGTGGTTGGAAGGTGGGGCTTGAGAACGGAGGGTCCCCGGATCGAATCCCGGCAGGTTTCCGGAGATTTAGTTGGTGTTTTTTCCTCAAAAATTGTGATCCCGGTCAAAAATCCTAAACCGGGGTTAGGGTTATGGTAACATTTTTTTTTTTTTTTTTTGTGTGTTCTATTAACCCTAACCCCCCTGAGTGCTAAAAAATGCTAATCCAAAGTCCCTCTCCAATCACATGCGCCGTCGGTTTTCGATGACGTAGTCAACCGAGCCTATATAATGAGTGCAGTATACTGCACGAATGTGTAGCTGAGGGCCGTGGCTTAGTGGTTGGAAGGTGGGGCTTGAGAACGGAGGGTCCCCGGATCGAATCCCGGCAGGTTCCCGGAGATTTAGTTGGTGTTTTTTCCTCGAAAATTGTGATCCCTGTCAAAAATCCTAAACCGGGGTTAGGGTTATGAGATGTGGTGGAGGCAGCGCCCTCAATTACAAAAATATATGATAACAACTGGGATTTGTATATTTTTAAAATTGTATTACATGTATGAACTTACACCTATAGGTCACCACGGAGTGACGTCACATGCCGTTGACCACAACGGTAGTTAAAACGTCTGGTTTGTTGTCAACAGCAAAAGGAACAAAGAACCCGAATGACCGGGCCCACCTATAAGGATTAAGAAAAATCAGCCCTCTTTGTACAACAAAACGTCTTTTCAAAAATGCTGGTAGAGCAGCAGCCAGCATTTTACATGGTTAAGGGTGGTATTCCAACATATTTAAGGGGGGGTCGTCTATGTTATTTTCACCAATTTTGGGAACAGATGTTCTCAATGTTACCGTGGGTTTACCCCTTAGAGTCATATATCAAATTGAAGCTTAGGTAACAGCGTTTCAAAAAATGCGCGTTATTTTGATCTGGTTGCTATGGTAACCAGTCAAGGCCTCTGATTGGCTAAACACGGGATCCAACTTTACTAGAAAACTAAATGTTGCATGTTCACCATACTTTGGTAGATGATGCATGGAAACAATGCGCACAACCCAATGAAGCTGAATTTTTTATACGGTTGCCATGGTAACCAGGAACCGACCAATCAGGTAATTTTACGTTATAATTCAAATTTGGAAAGATAAATTGAAAATCCGGCTTCATTGGGTTCTTCCTCTATTCAAGCTTATTATCCATTCCAAATATCACCCTGATACGAGGTTTCGTTTTTGAGTTATGTTGGATCCCATATTGCAAGTTTGCGTGTTTTCTAGTTTTGAGATATCGTGCAAAACGTATGTAAAATATTAGAATTGGCGAGAAAAAAAAGGGTGGACATTTTGGATAAAAATAGTTGTTCAATTATGGAAGAGCATGAATTTAGACACATTTTGAGCCATTTTGGGTGAAAATAGCAATTATGTTAGCATTTTTATTGATTTTTAAAGATAAATGGCTTAAAAATAGCCGGGTGAGAAAAATAAAGAAATACATAAGAAATTACATTGACTTTGAAATTTTGATGATTTATGATGTGCAATTAATTATTTTAATATTTTGATAAATAAATTTGATCAAATGTTACAATTATTTGATCAAAAAATAATTAAAACTGAAAATGCTTAAAACCGCAGGGTGAGCGTTTTCTACATACAAATGTATACAAAACACCACCGATATTTTGAGACACCCGAAACTCAATCGACCATAACTTCAGAACCGAAAATCCAATTTACCTCAAACAAAACGCATTTTAAAGCAGAGACTTAGCAGTTTCCTACTGTGCTAATATCTCAGTTTTGTCCGAAGCACTGAATTTTACTATCTGACTAACATAGACCCCCCCCCTTAAAACATTGTTTTAATCAAGTTTTGCTAAGTTTTTTTAGTAGAAACAACAATAATGGCAATTTTTAATGTTCATCTTGAACTTCTGAAGTAAATTAATTTAAACAAAAATAATTCAACATGACATTGTGTCCCTTTAAATTGAGTCCAGTTTTACAGTAAGAGCTGTTCGTGGCTCTTCCTCTGTGTCAGGCATTTGCAATGTTGTTTTATCATCCTCAGAAACAGACCATTTCAAACAGTATGCAAAATCAAATATTTTTCAACTTGAAACAATCTCAATGAACCTTTACCCGAAATAAAAATCCCACATACATACCTGGACATTCTAACACCTCCATACATGGCTCCTCTTGGAAAAAGTTGAGCATCAGTGACGAACCGAGACAGTCCATACCGCTCCCCATAGGTGGCGGGTCCGTGCAAGATCGTGTCCTTGTCTTGATACCAAAACCACAAGTTAGTGAACAGCTTGTCCAGTCAGACCACTGCGACCATTGTCCATCAGCTACAAATGTAAAAGAAATAGGTAGGATGAAGGCAAAGACATGATGAAGATTACTATGGCAACTAAAATCATAGTGTTCATGGGTCTTCATTGGTGTTTAGTTGCATTTACAAAAGCCAAATGTGTGACTAACGGCCTGAAGTACTACAAAATATGTAACACTATAGTTTGATCGGTTCCAAATTGGCGAAGCCTCATTACAGAAGCAAATGAATACGGAAGGACACGGGCGCGCATCGCATGAAGGCAACATGTGCACTGCGTATCATATGTGTGATGCGTTTCTTTAACCACGCGCGTACGCTTGGATTCCTTTTGTGCGAAGAGAGATATAATCAAATATTCTCGCCAATTTAGAACTGATTAAACTATAAGATATTTGAAGCCGACTCCTTCGCTCGCTTACATATGGACAGGACTTCAACGCATATGTCCTGGGTTCAATTCCCAGCACCCGCAATCTTTCCCCACTTTTGTTTCAATTACCAAAATTAGAAGTATTATTACGTAAATTTGGAAATTTCTGAATGCTAGATGAGGGATTTCCCCCAAATTTTCAGGACTGATTCAAAATTAACCAAAGATTTTGTTTTAAATACGCACCATTTCTATTCACACACAAAAATGTTTTAAATTGTGAACAAAATGGATGGTCAATTTCCTGAATTTATAGTTATAACTTTTATAAGGAAAAAAGAAGAAGTTTTTAACCACATTTTCACCTTGTTCTTGTACATTTAAAGAAAGAAAATCACATTTTTGAAGAATATAAATAATTGAAATATATACTAGTGTTGGGTTATCCCGTGTTTTTTCTCTTACGTGACACGGGTCATTCTATACGTGCGTGTAACGGCTACCCGTGTCCCGTAAGTCTCACTCTCCGTGAATTCCCTCAAACACACCGGGAGTAGAGTTCAAGCCCAGCAATAACCTGCATAGTGCATTAACCAAATGTAGCATCGCGAAATGCGAAACACTTTTGAAGACTTTGCGATGCTAATGCACAAATATTTAGCAAAGTGCGACGCAAAAAGATTCCCTACTTGATCTCTGATCACGTAGCATCAAAGCCAAACCTACAAAGATTGAGTTTCATCTTCAAATAACTAGAAAAAGTATCATAAATCCTGAAGTATTGGCAGTTAATATTTAGTTTTCGTCCGAGTTAAAAAAAAACCATTGGATTACACGTACCTGCGCAGCATTTTTTCTGTCGGTTTAAAATCGGTACAAAATGGCGGATTTGTGCGCAAGTCAGAGAATTTTATAATCATGACGTCACTGTTTTGATGCTAGTCTTGTTCTCATGTCGCCGAGTGTTACGATTTGGGAACGGCCGCATCCATCTGGACATTTTAATATTTCGGTGCACCATGGGCACAAAAGGAATCGTATAACAATGGCGCTTTTGTATTTCCATCGTGACTCGAGCGATCGAAGTGCGGCTAATAATCCATTAATTTCCTTGTATTTCCTTGTGTTTTATTATGAAACTGTGTTAGTTCAAATTGTAAAATCTAGTTCGTGTTTTTGTATACTGTGTTTTGCTTACGGGCCACGGGTTATACGTGCGTTACACGGTCGAACCGTGTAGCGGTCGCGTGCCTAATATATACCTAAAATATACCTGTCTTGGCTCTTAAGGAATTTGGGTATCCAGAATGAAATGGCTTAAAATGTTCCTAAACTTGTTGACAAAAAGGTTCGTTCTTATGAGACATTTTTTGTCAAATACATGCTCAGTAACTTAACTGTATCTGAAAATAATCTAAAATCTGAAGTAAAGATTTGCTAGAATTCATTGTTTTGTCATTATAATGATACAGGATAAGTACAGGGTGTCCCAAAATTTTCGATACCTTTTCAGAGATTTATATCTCCAGTAAAATAGTTTGTGTCGAATGTAGAATTATTTTGATACCAAACTTTGAGTAACAGCTATCTGTCTTGTCAAAGTACTAAACTAAATTTCCCGAAGTGTAAAACTGCACTTTCACTAATAAATCAAAATATGATAATATGCGTTTATGCAATGGATTTAAGGGAGCGAGAGAGGGAGAGAGGGTGACGAGAAAGGTTTACATTATTATTGTTTTAAATTTCAGATTAAAACCATCCTTATTATGAACTTTAACACATGACCAATGCATATCAATTGAATGCTTACACATCACCTGTTTACAGCTACGCACACCTGGCATCTTGCAAATTGAACGATGTTTGACATTGTGAGTTCTGAACTTACTGACAAAATGGTTCATTTTCCTGTGACATTTCTTGTTCACAGACTTGATTAGAGATTTTATTGTATCTAACACTTTCCATGCGGCTATTAGTTTTACCATATAATTAAACAGATTTTTCATAAACCTTTCCTCATTTTTCAAAGTCTATCTCAAGGATTACTGAACAAATACATGTTTGTACTTATTTCAATGCATATCTCATGGTGATTCCAAATATGGTAATAAAATTCAATATGTTGACATTTTTGAAACATGTGAAATTTTGGAATGTCGTCTGCAGATGCCTGCCGCATGGAAAGTGTTAAGATTTAATCACACCCTGTAGGCCCAAGGTATGTTCTTTGTTGGTAGACTTTGTGTTGTTCTCATATTAAAGGAATACCGTTCTATTCATTAAACCAAACGTGTGCAACCTGCGGCCCACGGGCCGCATACGGCCAGCCGGCCTCTAATCTGCGGCCCGCGAAGCAATCCCAAAGTTCCATTGATGCGGCCCGTTTTAACCGGAACTCCCTAGGTTACACTAATGGCTAATTGATTAAGTGGTGTCCTCTCTTATAATTAGTAGGGTGACGCAGTGGCGTAGCCAGAGAGGGCGAGGGGGGAAATTTCCCCCAATATTGACTGTCGTGTCGGTTGAGATTGGCACTGTCGGTTCATTTGACAAGAGGAATCGTGGAATTATGATGGTCTAAATTGCACAGACCAAATTGTTTCGCGAGCTACGCGCGCATGTACGTGTACCCCAATTGGAATTTGTTTTGGTAGAAACTTGTTTCAAGCAGAATGTACCTCAATCATAGCAAAAATAAGTCGAAAGTCGAAATCATCAGAACAAACTTGTGATTACGTGATAAAATCCCTGGTTAAAATGGCGAAGAGAAGCGGGTATCCGAATGTGTTTTGGAATGTTTGACAATCACTGCGGCCCGTGAATGGATCTCAAAATCACAATAAGGCCCGGGTGGTAGAAAAGGTTGCACATGCTTGCATTAAACCGTGCATTATATGGTAGGAAAATAATTATCTAATGTGTATTGACCATTTTTATTGAACACAGAACTAAAATGTTCAAGTCCCCAACCTGTGATTATTTGAAATTCGCGCCCGGTTGTCTGTGTCCAAAGTGCTGTTGGTATTTTAGTGACGATGACATCATAATATTGTGATGTCATCGTCACTAAAACCGCCTCATCAGCAACAGGTCGCTGGACGGTATCACGCAGGAGTTCAATGCATAAATCGATAATATTAATACATGAAACAGAGATGAGGACATCTCGTAACTATTTAGTCATACTCATAGCTTTGATAAATATTGCGACGTCCATACATGTGACTGTTTTTCTTTCTAAAGCCGATTTTGTCTTTACGCGGTACTTTTAAAAACTTAAACCTACAGAAGTGGTCTGTATAATAATAATGCTACATATCAGAAGTTAAAGTTCCATGGCACGGATTTCCTTTAAAGGATCAGAATAATTATGCAATACCATTCACATTGTACTCTCCACACCCTACATTTTATGGGATAAAATGTATTATAATACAGGGTGTGGTGGGTATTCCAGAATTATGCCAAATGGGGGCATACAGTCAAATTACCATGAATAAAATGATGAAGTACTTAACACTTTCCACGCGGTTACTATTTTTACCATACACAGAACTGATTTTTCAGAAACCTTTCAAATTTTCAAAGTCTATCTCAATGGTTACTGAACCAATACTAGGCATGTTTGTAATTATTTCAATGCATTTCTCATGGTGATTCCAAATATGGTAATGAAATACAGTAATTTTGACATTTTTGAAACATTTTGTGACATTTTGGAATGTCGTCTGCAGCCGCCTGCCGCGTGGAAAGTGTTAAAGAAACATTGGGTTGATATGAAATGTTCTAAACGTGTTGGCAAAAAGGTTCATTATGTGCGACATTTCTTTTTGTTTCACAAATTTGGTCAGTGACTCTATATTGTATCTTACAATTATTACAACTAGTAAATTTTTCATTTAATCTTATTGAAATCTGTTATTTTCTCATCTCTGAGACCAAATACGCAAGGGACTGTTTGTTTGTTTGTTTGTTTACACGGTCGGTCCATACGGACACACGCTTGGGTCCTGAAGGGACCATGCTCAAGCAAACTGCTCGGGCCAGGCTTAAAAAGCCTATATAAGCATGCTGGCTGAATGAATTGAAATTAACTTGTTGACAAGTTTCAAGTCAGTGACTTTATCATGTCTACAGATAATTGGAACTGGATTAGATTTGCAGACATTCACATTACCCCCAAACACTTGCTTGATACAAAGAAGAGGAAAAACGGGGCACCAGAAATAGCGGATGACTCCAAACCATGAAAGGTCATTTATTTCATACGAGATGTCAATGGACAATGGTGGATGGTACCACACATAAATATTTCACTTTGATGAAAATACATGTGATTTACGAATCTTTAACTAGCAGCGACATAGCCTACCGCATTCACAAACATGACCCTCCGGCATTGCCTGGAAAGCCTAACAATTACCAATATATCAATCACTATGCATTATCAATAAACAATCGTTTAATTAACTTTTACAAACATTGATACTGGAATGAGTTACGATAAAATGACTCGCGGCATGGCCTACGGACAAACTTTGGCTTACGCACCTCCGCAACCGGCATGGCCTGGAGGCGAATTATAATTAATATTCAACGAAAAATGACTCGCGGCATGGCCTACGGACAAACTTTGGCTTACGCACCTCCGCAACCGGCATGGCCTGGAGGCGAATTATAATGGGAATCAGTATACTTTTTGACAATTCTTGTCATTATTGTAATTTTATACTCAACGCGCGACTGAATAACATACCGCAAACATCTCCTGTCATGAGCACAAACGGTGACCTATACTAGGAGAAAGAGCATCAAAATTCAAATATAAATTAATCGATTCCATACACAGGACACAACTTTTGAATGTATATTTTAAATAACATTAACTAAACACACAACTCTGAATTTATGTTAGAATTTGCTTGACATGTCATACTTTGAGAGTAAAACCCATGCCCATACACCGATTAATGTTACAATGCAATCCCATTACACAATCTATGACAAAATTAACAAAATCCTCGAGGGAGAGGTGGGTGGGAAATTTAAATTAATCAGTCTTCACTGGAAGAAACGATGACCTTCCACGATGGAAGATTGGAGACATATGATGAAAAAAGGGGACCAAAATAAACACCGCGAAAAATAAAATGAACATATCACTCCGCCAATGACACGACGTGATGGCGCGACAGAAAAAGGGAACAGCCAAATAAATGGAATAGCCAGAGAGAAATGGGCGCGACGTGAGCGAGACAGGAGCATAAAACTGGCAACTGTAGGTGGTAAACTCGATTTGTTTTAGACTGGGCTAAACCAATCGTTATTACAGTCACATTTTTGGAGACACATGCTCTTGAAGTTGATGGATTTTAATCTTGACGGCAAAAGGTTCCAGTTTCCTGTGACATTTGTTATCATAGATTTATTCAGTAATTTATTGTATCTGCTGAAGATATAATAATCACAGCTGGTTAAAGGTAGATGACCCGATCACATTTTCGTAACACAGAATTATTTCAAACATACGGAGATTTTCATATCATATGAAAGCTCGTATTTTTCTCATCATCATACTGAAATTTGACGGCCTAAATCGGTATAATTACGGAGAAATCGATGAAATAACGTCGAATTACCGCGAAAGGTGGTATACCACCAATATCGTTTGTGTACAACTCAATGGGTACATTTCACGGCATCTTTTGCGTCTAAAATAAGAACCATTAGAGTTATGCAACTCAAACTTTGGAATACGACTTTTTTAAGGATGACCTTTCATGTAGAATAGTAAACTTCAAGTTTAAAATTGGAATGTGATCGGGTCATCTACCTTTAAAACGATCGTAATTTGATAGAATTTATGTTATTTTCGAATTGTGTGGATCATGTGGCAAAGGAAATAAAGGAATGATTTGAAATGTTCTGAACTTGTTGACAAAAAGGTTCATTTTTCCGTGACTAATTTGATCATAGCCTTTTGCAGTGACTTGATTGTAACTACAGTCCGACCCCGGTTATCCCGGATTATTCGGATAAATCTGTTATCCGGACATCATAAGCTGTATCTATGAATTTATTTTTCTGTAAAAAGTGTTGCATTATTTGCGGTCATTTCCAATCATAATTTGATCGTTTCTTGATGGTTTCATATGGTATACACACACTAATATTACAACACGATCTCGGTTTTCGCAGCATGTTTCTCGCTTTTGGTTTGGGAGTTTTTCTCGGTTTCTCAGAAATCACCTGCAAGGAATCGCACATTTTTCGTAAGAAATATTGCAATTTTTGATTTTGTCATTTGAACCCTGAGTTATTTATTGGTGGGGGTCTGTAGCCATAATCGTACTACATATATATAATGCATTACTGTCTACCTAAGAATTATCTGCGCGAGCATATTCAGCCCATTTCATGCTATTTTTGACAGTTTTCATCAGCAAATGACATCAAAACACAACATAAACCCCACATAAACCTGCGGAAACAAGGCATCTAACATCGGGCAAACATCACATGATTTGAAAGTCATAATATGACCATTCAAAATCACATGATCAATGTGTCACCTGTTCAGAGGCCGCAGAAGCGGCCTTTCGGTGTAAAAAGCGTTTTCTCCATGCGGCCGCTAAAGCAGCCTTTTGGGTTCAACGGATTAAACATTGAAATACTACCCAACTAATCAAGTCTACCCAAATATTGAATATTTACGGTCCGATTGATTGCAAATTTGTGGGGAAATACCTTTTTTGATGTAAATAAAAGCGATATTGTTAATCTTTTCCACAATCGTTTTTGAACAAAGCAATAATTCGCTCTTGCTGTGCTAGAGTCTAGGTGTTGATAGGCCATACGGCGACCCCTACCTAGGGTTCACAGATCGCACATGGTATTTATCCAAAACCCCGGTTTGTACTTTTTAAACTTTTGATTGAATATTTTGCATATTGCATTTGAACTTGAGTAAACTGCCTGATCTAAATATGTTGTATGTATTTTTTTGATTTTTTGTGTGCTTATACTTGTTGATGTGTAATGTATTTGGGTGCTATGCTTTGTAAAGCGCTTAGTGACTTCTGTTTTAAGCGCTTACTATATGTATTTTATTATTATTATTATTATATTAAGTCTTAACTTTGTACCGTATGATCGGTGACATTTTGACAGACAATAAATAGTTGTTGTTGTTACGAATATGGCAACGATTTTAGATATTGAAAACTTATTTTTATGGGTAACTTACACGTTCGACATCCATACAAATACATCTGGACATTCATAATCTTCTTGAAAACTTGCCCTTGCTGCAATCAGTAATAGTCTACCTGTAAGTTTTATTTTATCTAAAAATCATGACTAATTTATGTTTATAATATTGTGACAGGTTTTCTGAAACAAACACTTGTATTTACAAGAATATTTGTTTTGTCGATATTTATTTACTCACTTTCAGTTACTTAACCCTAACCTCCTACCCACATTTTCCAAGGGAATTTTATTCAATGACAAAAACGGTGGCGCTGCCACCGGGGCTCGAACCCACAACCTCTCGGTTGCGAGACGCACGCTCTACCAGTGCGCCACGGGGGCCAACCATACTTGGGCAAGTATATTCGCCAAAATATGTAGCCTCGGGCCATTATTTCATCGAAAAAGTGCCATGTCAGCTGGCACAGACAGATTTTACCGTGGACATTTGTAGCATTGGGACTGGTTAGGGTTAATAAAATCATACATTGAAAAAATTTAAAAAAGAAGAAAAAAAAATGAAGAAAAAAAATCTGTTAACCCTAACCTCCTACCCACATTTTCCAGGGATTTTTTTTCAACGACATAAACGCGGACAAAAACGGTGGCGCCGCCACCGGGGCTCGTACCCACAACCTCTCGGTTGCGAGATGCACGCTCTACCAGTGCGCCACAGGGCCCCACCATACTTGGGCGAGTATATTCGCCCAACTATGTAGCCTGGGCCATTATTTCATCGAAAAAGTGCCATGTCAGCTGGCACAGACAGACTATAGATGGTGTGACCGGTGACGTAGTGCCCGGCGGTTTGCGTGCGCACCTACAGGGAACGGTGCTTTAATTCACACTTGATTGATCATTACTTACCATGCTTACGGTGTAATGGTGCAGAAGTCATGGTATGCATCCCTAAGCACAATGAGAGACCAGGTACTAAATCTGGTTGCCCGGCGGTTTGCGTGCGCACCATAAGGGCATGTGCTTTTAAAATTGGCGCTCAGTGATGTGTGTTTTGCTTTCATAGTATGATGTATGCAGTAGTCATGGACTAGTACCCCTAGCATGTATTTAGACCAGGCGCTAATCAATATGTAAACACTACTGATGTAAACAACGGTCACCTCATCTATACTGTGGACATTTGTAGCATTGGGACTGGATAGGGTTAAAGGGGCACTGAGAGATACGTATGGGAGTGCACCCTCAACTTTCCTGGAAATTAGGCATATACTAACTACCATCTGATACTGTTTACCTTAATTTGCCGTCTATCATGTCAAATTTCCCTATTCGGTAATTTCGATGTAAATCACATCGAAATTATCAACACTACCCGCCACATAAATTCATTCAACCCTTTTCCTTTAAATGATTACGCTTCATGGTTCCTACCATGGTACCTTATCTATAACAATTCATTTTTTCCAAATTTCATTTAATGCTGGTACCCATTTATACACCTGGGTAGAGAGTAATTGCGGTAAAGTGCCTTACCCAAGGACACAACACGCTGGCAGCAAGAAGACTCGAACCCACAACCTTTGTATTGTGGAGCGAGAATGTATCCGTTGGACCACGCGTGCCCATGTCTCCAGTACTGTAGAAAATTAATTTTTCAATTGTCTTTATTTTCAATTAAAAGCTTTGTTTTGCTGGTCCTTAATTACAATTGTAAATAAACTTATTTTATTTCATGCATGACTAGCCAATAGTGTCCACCATTCACGTCAATAACTTCTCTGTTTCGTGGCACTTTTCGGGGAAAAAATCATTTTGGGGAAATGTGACTGTTTTGGGAAAAGTAAACATAATATTGAAAAGGGGAAACTTTGTGTGGGTAGCCAAGGGTTTTCCCTTTTCGTAAATGTTTCAATATCTCAAAACGCCTAATTGTGGGTGGATTTATTATGCACACAAACTCGTACAAAATTTTGAAAAGTGCCACTGTTTGTGAAATGTTACTATTTTGGGGAAAATAATAATGATATTGAAATGGAGAAACTTTCTATGGGTAGCCAAGTGTTTTTACTTTTCCTATGTGTTTCAATCTCTGAAAACGTTCAATTGTGTGTAGAGTTATGTAGACTAATGTGATCAAATTTTAGGGGGGGGGGGGGGGTGCTTACTTTATTGACCCTTTTATAACACTTACCATTGCATCCATTCTCTCCGCATGTACCCATTTCCACAAGCTCTCCAACACACTCATCTCCCCCATATTGCGGTACAGGGTTGGTACAAGTGCGTATGTGATTGCGTATACCTCCCCCTCCACATGGTACTGAGCAGGCACTCCATTCTGTCCAATCAGACCAAGCACCATGAACTGAAACAAATTATCATTCATATCATTGTTAAGAGATATGGCATTACAGGATTGGTACAGGTGCGTATGTGATTGCGTATACCTCCCCTCCGCATGGTACTGAGCAGGCACTCCATTCTGTCCAATCAGACCAAGCACCATGAACTGAAACAAAATGTCATTCATAGATACATCATGATAGTATGAATGCAAAATAAAATAACTCAGGACCTGGGTCAGTAAAATGGGCATAAGTGAACATAGCCTAAGAGTGCATTCTAGAGTCAGATCCCCTGTCTTTCCTATTTTACACACGGCCCCTGCGAGGGTGCTCAAATGTGAAGACTGGAAAAAATACAGTTCCAAAAGTGTGCGCTGATAAACTGCTGAATATACATGAGCTTATTCACGCACCAGTCACCCCACAGTGCGCCAATAGATTCACGCGGCGTTGTACACCGCGTGATCGTTCGATGCACTGTCTTTGAATTGGACCAATCGGGTGGTATTTCTGTTGTTGCTGTGTACAAACGTGCATGCTCGGTATTGGTATGCATATTCATATATGCAAAGTTCATGTGGAATTCCATGTGAGAACGGCACACTTTTTGGACATACTATTTTCCCAGCCTCTTTTTGGTTCGCCATTTTTAAAGATGGCGGCCACATAGAGGGACGCGGGGACCCAGTCTAGAGTGTATTCATGCAGATCCTTACAAATGTTATACAGGAGTGACTTCACCTTTCCCAAGCTGCTTCACTTCATCTCCAACCAAACATAGAATACTTACTTGGACACGCATCCATTCCACATTGCTCAGTGATCACAAGTTCTCCCGGTGGACAATCTGCACCGCCTAAAGCTGGCGCAGGATTTGTACAGGTACGGACGCGTGTTTTAGATCCATCTCCTCCGCATGATACGGTACAGAGACTTTCCAACCAATCGGTCCAGGCACCATCAACTGAAAGAAATGCATTCATCATTAGAAAACTTCGAACTTTTTTTGTTGAAAAATGCATGCATGAAAATGTGTTTAAAACACATCAAGATCTAAGCATTCTCTCCTAGGCCAAGAAATAATATTTGATGGGGTCACTAATTTTTTTTTTTTTTGATTGTATGATACTTATACAAAATATATGCATGTTAGAAAGCATACAAATGTACTTTGGCTCATGGCTGAATTAGGTGAAAAGTAAAACCACAAGACTAAGGATTTTGGGAGCTCCCCTCTACCCACTACAGCTGAGATTTGTGAATTATAATATGTCCTGTGTAAGAGGCAGGGGACTTTTAAAATAAAAGAAAAATGAACTTTAAAACTGAAGAATGTGTTTGGAAAAGTAGAAGTGGTATGATGAGACATCAAGTATCAAAAGTAGAAGATCAACTTACTTGGACAAGATGGGCTATCTAAACAAGGTTCTGTCTCTTCTGCTAATCCTACACAATCTAATCCTCCCAAGCCTGGCGCTGGGCTGTCGCAAATCCGGACGTGCACCCTCGCAGTGTCCCCACATGTTGCCTGGCACTCTTCCCAAGCATACCACTCGCCCCAACCGCCGTCGACGGCACACGGGTCATTTCCTTCACACGGCACGGAATAGATACCATCTCCTTTGCAAGGATCACCATATTCATTTGGGGCTGGATTGTCGCATGCGCGTTGATGTGTACGAACGCCACCACATGTTCCGCTGCAGGGACCAACCACCCAATCGCTCCATTCTCCATGTATGGGCGCTGAAAGTAATACAAATAAAGGTGGTGAAGAACATAATTTCAACTTTGTCATGCATGGTATGAATTATTTTGTACTTTATCTCTATAATAGTAACAAATTACATAGTGTAGGCTGTTATGTAGGATTTTAAACTAGTGCATTTTTTTTTGCTAAGGATGCTTTTTAGTCGCGTGCCACCTGGATGGCCAAACCTTGCGGTTAGTGCTAACTGACGGAGCTCTGGGGGTGGGGGCATGTTTTCAATACTGTATCTATGTTCTGATGTCTTACATACATGCATGGCCGCCATCTTGGGTTTCAAAATGGCCGTCATTTACAACAAAAAAAAGATTTTACCCTATAACTTTTGTTCTGAGCAACATATGAAGTTGATTTTTGTGGCAAAACTCATGTTTTCGAGAGTTATTTACTGACAATTAAGTGTACATTTCTATCTGTTATCCATTAATTTGACATGAATGGTTGCTATATATAAATTAAGCTGTAAATTCAATACAAATTTCAATTGTTAGCAGTAACATATACTTAGTATTTATTGTCCGGTAGTACCCCACTGGTGATACATTAGGTTGATCACATTGCATTGGACTTATTACAAGAAGACATACCAGGAGCAATCAATGTATGCTTTTGTATCCACAGCAGCTACCCCCTCTATATTGTAGAGGGGTATTATTGTATTATAATAGGGGTAGGCCTATTGCTGTTTTGTTCAATTGCATGTATCAAAGGCAAAACCAAACAAACAAACAAAACGAAACAAAAACTAGGAAAGGAAAGAAAAATGGTTAATAATATTAGAGGCCTATTTGGCCTATAAATTAGCCTATGTGCATAATTACTTGACTTACTTACTTTGACTTATGGCGGGTGATATTCCCGAACCACAATGCCTCTCCAAATCTTCCTATCCAACATAGCTGTCTTGATTTCTTCTACCTACAATCCTGTGTTACGCTTTAGTAAGTCAATGTAGGTTAGGGCTGGTCTACCATGCTTTCTAACTCCATGCTTTGGTACCCAATGTATGACTTTGGAGACCAGCTCATTGGACCCTCTGAAGCAATGTCCTGCAAATCTTGATCTACGCTCCCTGATCTTGTCCGAGACTTTGGGCATATCCACGTACAGGTCCTTATTTGTCACATGCTGTCTCCAGTTGATGTTGAACATAGTTCTAAGCATTCTAGTGTAACATCCGTCCAGCTGTTTACTAAGCTTTGGGGTGACTGTCCATGACTCACATCCATAGAGGAGGACTGATTCTACAGTAGCTATGAACAGTCTTTCTTTGAGCTTTCTGGATAGTGATTTTGCCTTCCATAACTGACTGCGTTTGCCACAAGCTCTCCATGCAGCTGCTTTGCGTGTTTTGATGTCCTTTTCAGTACTGTTCATCCAGGCTCCAAGGTACTTGAAGTCCTCCACTTTATCAAGGGACATACCTTCGTTTGTGGTGATTACAGGTACTTGCTTCTGGTTGAAGGACATGTACTTTGTCTTTACAGCGTTCATTTTGAGCCCAACTTTACCCACCGAAGTCTCCACTCTGGTAAGTAAGTCATTGCGCTTGAGACACGTCTTCAGACAACAGTGCAATGTCGTCAGCAAAGTCAAGGTCAGTAACTGTGGTTGGTCCTATTCATCTGTTGCTTCTTTTTGTTAAGCGGAATCATAGCTCCTCTTCTTTGCCATCTATGGCCTCTCTTAGGGTGTAGTCGAGAACAATGACAAAGAGATATGGAGCCAAGATGTCACCTTGTAGTACTCCAGCCAGTATTTCAAATTCCTCAGTTTCCCCATCAGGTGATATAACCTTTGCCTTGGTGTCCTTGCATATTTCTGCAATCGCATTTGTAAGCTGCTCAGGTATACCATAGGCCTTCAGAATTTGCAGCATTCGTCCCCCGTGTATTGTGTCAAACGCCTTCTTGAAATCTATAAAGGTTATGATGGCTGGCAGGTTGTTTGATCTAATTCCCTCAACAATTCTTCGGAGGGCAAGAATGTGGCCAACTGTGGTACGTCCAACTCGAAAGCCATTTTGATTAGCTCTCAAGTGGATGTCAAGCTCCGGTCTGATTCTGTTAAGTATCATCTTGTTGTATAGCTCGGCAACAATTGAGCTTAGACTTATTCCACGGTAGTTGCCTCCCAAACTGAGATCACCTGATTTTGGTATTGGTATTATGTTGAGAATAGACAAATTGGTCTGGCTTTTTCCCGTTCATCAAGGCATCGTTGCAGAAGTCCAGTATTATATTATCCAAATCACATCTTTTGAGCATTTCAGGTGTGATACCATCTTCCCCACTGCTTTCCCCCTCTACAAGTGCCTTCTTAGCCCTCATATATTCCTCCAAGTCAAAGGGTCCTTCTTTTATGCTGAGATTTGATAGTACTGGGGTAATTTCCTCATCTTCATTACATACGTGCGGTGGGCTCCCAAGTAGATTTTTGAAATGAGTATACCAATTATCTAGTCTCTCCTTTTTGCGTGGATCCTTTGATTTGTCCTTTTCTTGTAGTCAATCTTCCTGATATTTTGTTGATCAGTTTCCAACTCTTACCATGCTTGCAGTTTATGTGGGCATTTTCTACCTCTCTAAGCTTATTGGTAAAGTCTTCCTCTTTCACATGATCATAAGCCTCCCTAGGCTCTTCTTAGCCTCCTTATAATTTCTCCATTTTTCCTCGTCATTATTGTCTAGTCGATATTTTGCATACGCTTCTTCAATTTGTGATCTCGCCCTTGATACCTAGGCGTCATTTGAGAAGTAGGTTATTTTCTCTTTTTTTCCTCACAGGAATCACTTCCTCTGCAGCATCTTGAGTGGCTTTAATGAATCTGGAATATTTCTCAGATGCAGTTTCTACTTCATCCTGGAGGGGTTGAAACCTATTAAAATTATTATGCACCTCTATGCTATATTTGGCTTGTAGATCATTATCAGTTTTAAGTAGCTTCCGGATACGAGCAGAGACGATTCTATGGTCAGATCCCACACTAGCAAAGGTGTTATGCTTCAGAATTTAGAACACTGTTTTGCCATTTCCGCCTGAAAAGGATGTAGTCCAGCTGTAGTTTGTTGCCGCTTAGGCTGACATATGTCCACAACTTGCCTTTTTTCTTGCGGAAGTAAGTATTTGCGATTATAAGATCTTTCTCTTTAGCCAAGTCTGCGAGGTACTCTCCATTTCTATTGGTGTCATCATGGTAAGTGAATTTGGCGTCATCCTTTCCAAGCCTAGCATTGAAGTCGCCAACAACAAGCAAGATGTTGTGTGCTGGAATGGAGTATATCGCCCCCTTTAGACTGTTGTAATGATCTCCTACGATGTCTTCATCCGCCACATTTGTAGGGCAGTAGGTCACCACTACAGTTGTTGCTGGGTTACCATGGAAGTTGACTATGAGTGTACGATTAGAATGTGGCTTGATACTTGCTAATGATCTGAGTGCTCTGTTATTGAGTAGTATCCCGACTCCACCTACAGCTGCACCTGCTTTATTTCTTGTTGCTGAGGTATTGATCAGAGTTCCACCTATAATGCTCTCATACTTCACTGGGTCATCATGGACAATGCGGTGTTCATGTCAATTTTACATTTAATTAGATTGGTTACCAGCTCCTCCCTGCATCGACTCTCTCTGATAGTTCTCACATTCATGGTAGATATAGTAATATTGGTCTTGCAAGTTGCAAGTGGTCTCCTATTGCGCGCTCTGCCGTCAAGCTTACTCCTCCCTCGGGTTTGGGGGCATGCCGTCATCAGTTGATTTAGAAAAATCAGAGTTTGCTCCAGGAGACGTTATTTTAGGGACTTTAACCCTAGTATTGATTTGGTTTGCCATCATGGTTTTGCTGTAATCACTGCGGTCGCAACTCCAGCAGCATGGTTTGTTGTCCTTCTAGAATACTTGCCAGCCAAGGCTAATGAGTATATTCTACCCAGGTCTCAGTGATTTAAAGTGAAAGCAATGATCAATAGTTCTCCAGTCTACTCCAATAGTCCTAGAACTACCAACCATTGCCCCCCCCCCCCCCCCCCCCCCCCCCAGAGCTCCGTCAGTTAGCACTAACCGCAAGGTTTGGCCATCCAGGTGGCACGCAACTAACATGCACTACATTGCAATGCATCTTAGTCTTCGAGGACGTGGATGGGTAACTGCAAGAGAAGCGATTAGGGACAGGAGGGCTGATGGAATTACCTCCTGTATCTACAACCTATAGTAAAGCAAAGCATGGAAAAAGGTGCATTGGAGATGCATGCAGAGTAAGGAGCAAGATGGGAGATAGAGGAAAGGAAGAATTTGTGGTAGAGCAGAAGGTTGGAGTTGCGCTACTTACAGCCCGTTTTAAACCACCCTAATAATTACCCTAATAATTACTACTATCAGCCAATTAATATATAACAACAGATCAGCTATTATACACTCTCTTGTCTTGTAAACAACTCTTGAAAACATGGATTTTGCCACCAAAATCAACTTTATATGTTGCTTAGAACAAAAGTTATATGGAAAAATATATTTTTTGTAAATGGCGGCCATTTTGAAATCCAAGATGGCGGCCATGCATGTATGTTAGACATAGGAACATAACTAGAGCACTTGTGAACTCCCTTGTATTAAAAACATGTGGTTTGCCACCAAGTTTGACTTCATATGTTGCTCAGAACAAAAGTTATAGGGTAAATTATATTGGAAATGGCGGCCATTTTGAAATCCAAGATGGCGGCCAATCGGCAGATGGAAAAAAATGTGATCAATGGATTTCTGATACCTGAGGGTCTACTTTAGCCAATAAAACCAAAAAACCCATCCTTAGCAAAAAAAAAAGCAAAATTACATAACATCCTACACTAACAGGAGCATGCCATCAATGTTCGAACATACGCTGTTCACTGCTACATCCTGGGTCTCAAGGGCGATTCATTCATAGATGCAGGTGGAAAATAACATAAGATGCAGCATTCCAGTAATTATGGATGCAGGTAGTAGTCCATTGCAACCAAATTCTGACTCTTACACAGACACTGAGCTATTGCTCTAATGTGGCATAGAGAAAAATAACAAATCACACTCAGTCATTTGGCAAAGAGAAGATTCCTCATTTTACTAAAAACAAATATAAACACTGGGGTTTTGTGCTTTTCGTGAAATAACTCACAGACAGAAATCAGAAAATAAAAGCCCAATGTTGAGACGTTTTGCAAAATATACGACTTGCTCCATTTGTGGGCATTGCACAATATTCAAAGTCCAGCTATATATACTAGAATTCGTCGGCTCCACGACAAGACCTCGTATCTCAAAAAAGTTAAATGTTCAGGAGAGCAGAAAAAACAAAATTTGAGATACGAGGTCTTGTCGTGGAGCTGATGAAACATATACTTCAGATATTTCCAAAGGTAAAACAAGGTATCTGCTTATAATCAAAAGTGTAGATACTGCATTTTTCTATGGTACAAGGTTTGGTCATTACACTTTCTCTCAGCATATAATGTACCTTAGTCCAATACAGCATAAAAATAGTTACGAGGTTTTGTCATTCAAGGTTTGGGGCTCGTGGGGATTAAGAGGTTCAGTTTGCAGATTGACTTACAAGGTTGTGGCACAACAGAATCTGACTTGGTAGCTACAAAATGGTACCAAAAACTAATTTTCACCAAAATTTGAGATACAAGGTCTTGTCGTGGAGCCGACGAGATATGTATTAACAAACTTGCAATACGTTTCTATACCATTTTGAGTGGTATGCCATTTACTAACTGAAATGATCAAATATACTTCATGGTTTGCAAACACCAGTCATGTTTATCTTTACAGATTTTTCTGATTTTTTTAGAATACCGTACTGACGCGTGTATAGTCCCACCCTTTTTTTACCCCAAAATATACGTAAATTAGGGGGTGGGACTTAAATCGGGTTCCCATGTGTGCATGAAAATTAAAATCTAGATTTTACAATTTGAACTAACAAATTTAAGTAACAAAACACAAGGAAATACAGGCACTATTTCGCTCACGAGTGACGATGGATTTCATAATTGTTTACATCTTCTTCTTACGATCGCGCGCCATTTTGTTATGATTCCTTGTATCCGTGGTGCACCACTAGTTTTATTCCAAGTCATTTTTATTGGCTCCTTTTCGTAACACTCGGCGGCACGAGAACAAGACTAGTATCAGAAGTGACGTCATGATTATAACAACTCCGACTTGCGCAGAAATCCGCCATTTTGTTCTAATTTTAAACCAACAGAAAAAATTCTGCGCACCTACGTGTAAAGCAATGGCAATTTTGACTCTAACGAAAACGAAATATTAACTGCCGACCGGGCTGCCGATACTTAGGATTTATCCTACTTTTTCTAGTTATTTGAAGATGAAACTCTATCTTTGTTGGTTTGGCTTTGATGGTACGTGATCAAATATAAAGTAGGGAATCTTTTTGCCTCAGTTTTCGCTACATATTTGTGCAATAGCATTGCAAATCTTCAAAAGTGTGTCGCATTTCGAGATCCTACGCCAGTTAAATCGAACGCTACACTTGGTGTTATGCACTCTGCAGGTTATGGCGGGGATGATTTCTACTCCTACAACCTCACGGAGTGCAGGATGATACGGGTACCCGGTTTACGCACGTATAGAATGATCCGTGTCACGTATTAGAGAAATTGCCCGGGGATGACTCATGCCTACTTTTAATAAAGTTCAATGATGTTTGCGTCCAGCCGAGTTACTGAAAGTAATTTTTCTAAGACTTGTACACTACTTTTTACCCCTGGGACTTAAGACGGGTGCCCATCCTAGTCTGAGATCAATTAGGGGGTGGGACTTAAATCGAGTATGGGACTATACACGCGTCAGTACGGTATGTTTAGAATTTTGTCAAATTATAAGCCTAGGAATTTGCCCTATTTACAACTTTTTGGAAAGAAAATAATATATCAGTTTCAATTTCTAAGTGTTGAAGAAAAAATGAAAATATTATTTTTGTTTGGATATTTAACACAAGTTGTAGTACAGGTACTTGTATAACATCCTGAGGGGTTTCATCAGGTTTGTACTAAGGATAAAAACTATGACATCCTTCACACTATACCCTTCATACTGAATATAAGACTAATTTTATTTTCATCCACAACTAGCTAGGGTATGAATCAGTGTTGTCACTAGCCAACATTTAGTGCCGGTTAAATTTACTAACGGCGAACGGAGTAAGTGTAGCGAACGAAGTGTAGTGGATCATGGCATGGGGTCCAGAGGCCTTCTTAATGTTTTTTTAGGTTTTTCTTAATGCACTTTGAGGGTTCCTGCCACAAAATTTCTTGTTTTAATGATTTTATCCACAAACATTTTTTTTTTTAATATTTTTAAATTTTTTGTTAATTTTTTTTTTTTAGAGTGCCGTTTTGTTTACCTGTTTACCGGCACAGTGACAACCATGGGTATGATATGGCTATTTAAGATTTATTTTATTATTTCTGAACTATTTTTGGAAAAATGAGAACAAGATTTTCATGGCCAAATGATATGATACTGGAAGAAATAGATTAAACATAAAATGTATACGTTTAAAATAAATGATCTTACCAAGAACATTGACGTAAAATGCCTCGTTTCTACTTTGTCGTCTAGGATTGAAGAGACTACCACCATTGTCAAATCTGCTAAGTTCAGCATTCATCCAACTATCTCGGTAGAGGTATGTATATAAGCCACCGCTAATAAATGTGACATTAATGGTAAACTCTCTGTAAATCAAAATAGAACAGAACAGAAAGTATATTTAAATATTCAGCTCCATTACATTTGTGCAGTTCCTCAATTATACGTTCGTAGACTTTGAAAGACTTTGTACAAAATCAGTGCGCTATTAATGTAATGTCTTCCACTCGGGGGACCATTCATGTATAAAAGTTGTGATTTCCCCATGTGAATCCATGCATATTGGGGGGAGGGTCACGTTCATTTTGAGTTAATTATGTTTATCAATTTACACAGTAGGCCCTCCAGTGTTCCCATTGCGTCAGTTATGCATTACATCATCGTTTTGTTATAGTAAGTACGCTTCACTGATTGGCCCACATAATGACCCACACGATGCCGCTGCATCACGTACGCTATGGCTTTGATAGCAAAACTGAATTTATAGAATTTGTTTTTTCATTGGTTGTTGAGTTCCCATTTTACTGAGCTGGTAATATTCAACCAATCACAGGAGCTGTACTAACCGATTCAGAAAATACTTGACTAGTGGACTTCATAGAAAAAAAAATTGCTCTTGAATTGCTGTGTCGATCTCCTACGAAAATCAACAACAAAAAAGACTAGATCTTGCTCTGGTCTAAGACCAGGCTACCTTGATTTTTTTATGAGAAAATGATCCCTAGTGACCTCTTTTTGACCTGGTTATGATGATTGACTTTTTTTCTTGGCTTATCAATGCGCACAACAAAAAACAAGTCCGGTTAAAATCGGAGAATGCCTTCAATTTTACCCCTTTATAGGTCAATGACCCCTTGTGACATGTCACTTTTAGTGCAGGAGCAACCTTTATGAACATTGATACAAGGAATCATTTCCTCTCGGACAAGTAGCATTTTGAGTGAATGGAGTGAACATTTACATTTTGACCCCTAGTGACCCCAAACATTTTTCGATTTTAAAAACCTGAGTATTATTTATAGGAATGGTAATCGTGAATATGTTGACCGATTCTGAAGTTCCTGTGTCGTTTCATTAAAATGCAAGAGCGTATTAAGTGAAAATCACATATTGACCCCTTACCTTTTCTTGACCAGTCAGGGCAAATTTCCAAAAACGGCAACCTGTCGAATATGGCAGCATACTGCCGGATCCCGCAATATTGCTTTTTTTGCCATTGGTTATTTTTGTGAATTGAGAACCTACTTTTGCATGTTCAGTAAGGTCGTTTTATAATTTAATTAAGTCAAAATGATAACCAATTATCATATAACATAAATTGCAAAATTTGTAGTATTTATTTTCGTGATGTGGAGCCAGCAATGTTCGCGAAATTAAATAGATTGCAAAATTAAGTCGTTTTTGCCTCTAGCGTCTTTATTTTAAGTTGGGGGATCAAATAAGTTGATGAATCATGATGAGAAAATAATTCCCTAAGTTTTGACCAAAGCTCATACATTTTAGTTTTATATGTTTTAAAGCAAAATGCTTAATTAATTAATTTAGTCATAATTAATTATATTTTTGGTCAAAAATGGTCTTAAGATATTTTATTTTGATATTTTATTTTAAAACATTGATGTATAAGTCATGTTCGAATAAAGAAGAATAAATATAAGTATTGAAAGGTTGTTTAAGAGGTAATTGATAATTAATTAATTAATGACGCCACTGCTCAAATACAACCCTCAATGCGGATTCTTAAAGAAGGGGAAAATGACCCTTAATGGAGGTGTCAACCCCCCAGGGTCAACCCTGTTTGGTGCCAAATTTATCAAGCACTATAACTTTTAAACTATAAATGTGATGTACATAAAAGTTCACTTTTTTTAATGAAATGAGTCAGAGAATCCATTTTTGGTATCTAATTTCACTAAAAATAGTGATTTTTTACATTTTTGCCCAAAAATCAGTTTTTGGCACCAACAATTTTCAGGCAACCTAACAAAATCAGTTTATGATTAAAAATTCAAAAATTTCACCAAAATCATCTAAGTCAATTATCTAGGATGGTTTTGTTTTTTTGGCTTACAATTTTTTAGTTTTGAAAATATTGACCAAAAAGTTCCAACAATTTGTTTTTTATCTAAAAATGCACATTTTTTGGCACTTGTTGGTCACTATTTTCAACTAAAAAAATTGTAAGCAAAAAAAACCCAACCTGATCCTAGATAATTGACTTTAGATGATTTTGGTGACATTTTGAAATTTTTAATCAAAAACTGATTTTGATGAGTACGTCTGAAAATGTTTGCGCCAAAAAGTGATTTTTGGGCAAAAATGTAAAAATCACTATTTTTTGTGTGAAATTTAATACCAAAAATGGATTCTCCGGCTCATTTCGTTGAAAAAATTGTATACTAATTATGTACATTACATTATTAGTTTAAAAGTTACAGTGCTTGATAAATTTCATAAAAAAGGGTTGACAGTACAGGGGTCACACCACTAAATAGAGCTGATATAAGACTCTGTTTTAGACCACTAAATTGCAAAATTGGTCCCTGTAGAGTCATTTTTTCTTAAAGATGATCCCATTTCCCCACCAAAAAGTAAAAAAAATAGGTAGGTGAACCTGCTCGATTTTCCAAAATATGCCCATGGAGTTGACTACCTCTCTGACGAGCTTGGAAATGTCGCCGTAATCGCCAATGTTTCCAGTAAAAAGCACAAATTTGAAAGATCTCTCAAAATTTACCTAGATGATATTCACAGTTTATAGTCAGGGTGCATGTAGGTGATGTCCCATTAATCATAATTAATAAACAAGGCGGTTCTCGAACGGCGCGTCTCGCCTGTTCATCAAAAGTGACTTGAAAGAAATGATGATGAAACATGATACAATGTAGCACTGTCACAGAGGTATGCATTGTAGTTAATGCAAAGGATGTAATACCTTGAAAAATTTAATCAACAAAATGAACACACCAACCCCATTCCCTACACCAAATCACATCAAGATAGGCCTTACAGATCTTATTTGACCCCAGATGACCTCTGATGACCTTGAAAATTTAATCAGCAAAAAGAACACACCAACCCCCTTCCCTCCACCAAATCACATCAAGATAGGCCTTACGGATCTTATTCGACCCCAGATGACCTTGAATGACCTCCGATGACCTTGAACATTTAATCAGCAAAAAGAATACACCACCCCCCTTCCCTCCACCAAATCCAATCAAGATAGGCCTTACTGATCTATTTGACCCCATATTTGACCCCCGATGACCCCGAAAAATTAATCAACAAAAAGAACACACCACCCCCTTCCCTCCACCAAATCCCATCAAGATAGGCCTTACTGATCTATTTGACCCCATATTTGACCCCCAATGACCCCGAAAAATTAATCAACAAAAAGAACACACCATCCCTCTTCCGTCCACCAAATCCCATCAAGATAGGCCTTACTGATCTATTTGACCCCATATTTGACCCCCGATGACCCCGAAAAATTAATCAACAAAAAGAACACACCACCCTCCTTCCCTCCACCAAATCCCATCAAGATAGGCCTTACTGATCTATTTGACCCCCGATGACCCCGAAAAATTAATCAACAAAAAGAACACACCACCCCCCTTCCCTCCACCAAATCCCATCAAGATAGGCCTTACTGATCTATTTGACCCCATATTTGACCCCCAATGACCCCGAAAAATTAATCAACAAAAAGAACACACCATCCCTCTTCCGTCCACCAAATCCCATCAAGATAGGCCTTACTGATCTATTTGACCCCATATTTGACCCCCGATGACCCCGAAAAAATAATCAACAAAAAGAACACACCACCCCCCTTCCCTCCACCAAATCCCATCAAGATAGGCCTTACTGATCTATTTGACCCCATATTTGACCCCCGATGACCCCGAAAAATTAATCAACAAAAAGAACACACCACCCCCCTTCCCTCCACCAAATCCCATCAAGATAGGCCTTACTGATCTATTTGACCCCATATTTGACCCCCAATGACCCTGAAAAATTAATCAACAAAAAGAACACACCACCCCCCTTCCCTCCACCAAATCCCATCAAGATAGGCCTTACTGATCTATTTGACCCCATATTTGACCCCCAATGACCCCGAAATATTAATCAACAAAAAGAACACACCATCCCTCTTCCTTCCACCAAATCCCATCAAGATGGGCCTTACTGATCTATTTGACCCCCGATGACCCCGAAAAATTAATCAACAAAACGAACACACCCCCCCCCCTTCCCTCCACCAAATCCCATCAAGATAGGCCTTACTGATCTATTTGACCCCATATTTGACCCCTGATGACCCCGAAAAATTAAGAACAAAAAGAACACACCATCCCCCTTCCCTCCACCAAATCCAATCAAGATAGGCCTTATGGATCTTATTTGACCCCCGATGACCTTGAATGACCTCTGATGACCTTGAAAATTTATTCAGCAAAAAGAACACACCACTCCCCTTCCCTCCACCAAATCTCATCAATATAGGCCTTACTGATCTATTTGACCCCATATTTGACCCCGATGACCTCTGGTGACCTTGAAAATTTAATCAGCAAAAAGAAAACACCACCCCCCTTCCCTCCACCAAATCCCATCAAGATAGGCCTTACTGATCTATTTGACCCCATATTTGACCCCCGATGACCTTGAATGACCTCCGATGACCTTGAAAATTTAATCAGCAAAAAGAACACACCACCCCCTTCCCTCCACCAAATCCCATCAAGATCGGCCTTACGGATCTTATTTGACCCCATATTTGACCCCGATGACCTTGAATGACCTCAAATGACCTTGAAAATCTAATCAGCAAAAGAACACCCCACCCCCTTCCCTGACATCAAGTCCCATCAAGATAGGCCTTACGGATCTCTAGATATCGCGTCACAACGCGTCTCAAAAGTTTTAAGCATATTTGACCCCGATGACCCCCGATGACCTTGAAAAATCAATCAGCAACAGAACGCACCACCCCCCTTCCCTCCACCAAGTCCCATCACGATAGGCCTTACGGATCTCCAGATATCGCGTCACAAAGGTATTTCTTAGCACACGGCTGACGGCATACGGCATACGGCATACGGCGGACGCCGGACAGAAATAGTGATAACATAGTCTCTTTCTGATTACATCAGGCGAGACAAAAATCATAGTCATGTACGCAATGGTATTACTGTCAAGTCTTTTAATTGAGGATTTTGTGATGCATACTTTCCGATTTTAGTTTTAAACACTGTCCTTATAAAGGGTAGGGGATACCCCATTTAGTGTAGTGCACCCTACAAGGATTATAGCTCGTCTAATTGTCACTAATAGCAAAGGATATAGATCCCCAAGACAGATTTGAGACTGAAATGAATGTAAAAGTAATTGTGTGATTCAGTTTTGCTAGTACATTTGTCATAGGTCTAACAATTTTAGGCCATTTTTTACAATGATGATATGTGACTATCGGGCCCAAACAACGCGCAGATTCAGGTTGAAAAAGACACCCTCATTCTCTGAAATTGGAGATTTTGACACCCTGGGCCCGCATCGTGGTCGAAAAGAGCACCCTATCCATGTTTTCACCTGGATGGTTACAACATTATACCTGATTGTTCCCACCCACAAGGCCTTTTATAGACCATTTCAAATCCGAAAATATACGATCGGTTCCGAATGTTTCCGATTAGCCGAGTGTTTGACACTCGGTTCCATGACCTGTCAGCTCCTGACAGGTCATGGCCATGTGCCGGAGAAAAACAACGTGTTTTTCACCCGTCTGCCCGTGTGGTAGATTGCGCTGGTGTTGGTGATAGATTGTATCCCTCACAAAGTTGATGTTGCGGCATTTCAGTTACAAAAACGAGTGAGATGAAAGAGATTTGGGGTAATATTTTCACTTTTTACCGTCTGCTCGATACATTTGGAATTTGTCCGTCAGCGCCTTTGTTGATAAAAACCCCAAAATAGTCTCGTTCCACATTTAACTTCTCATGTGTGCACGCGTGTACGCGAACATAGTAAATCACTGAGGCGGACAACCAACTAGGACAATGCTGTGAATGCGATCAACTGTTGGGAAAAACGCGCAACGCACCTACTCCATGTGACCTGTTTTTCCGAAGATTTCCGATCTCAATTTGAAATGGTCTATACCAAACTGGCACATGCAAATGCAATCAGGAGATTGATAAATTAACAATAAACTTTGTAGTATATTTACAGTGACTTTTTCAAATCATAAGTCTCAACCAGGAAAATGAACTTACAGATTTGCTTAAAAAGACAAGGCTTGTACTTAAGGTTAAGGATTTACTCCCTTGGCCTTTCCCTTGAGCATGTGTGATGATAGCAAAATTTGGCAAAATGTTATATTTGCAAGATTTTGCAACATAACAGTTGGGAAAAAAGGTTATAATACATGGGACATGGAAACTTGGAATCAGTTTCAAGTGCCGCATTGTGCTCGAAAAAAGCTAGCTTATTCCATGTTTTTGTTCACGCAGATAATTATACCTGACTGCCCCATCAACTTGAATAGCCCGAAGCATCAAGACCTCTTCTCTTCTAATCATCGTATCAGCTCACCCATTCATCGGTGCCAATAGATGAGGATTCACCGTGCTGTGATCTTCTGAAATGGCACGTTAATAAGCCTTTTGTGTGTAGGGGTGTGTGTATGTATATATGATTCCCTCTCTGTGCTTAAATTCAACTTTGAAAAACAATTTTTAGCAAAGGTAACAATAGGCAGGGCTAAATGACTAAAATATGTATCCACTTGCCAAGGGTTGTTGCAACGAAATGGTAATGAAATATACCCTGTGTCTTCAAGGCTTTGATTCTTTTATCGTCTTCCCAATTTGCAGGTGAGAACTCATTCGAGTATGAACATCATCATGATCAAGCAGGGCATTTAGCTAGGATTTTGCCCGCCCAAATTTGAACTAAAGATTGTACCCCTCACCACCACCATGGGGATGGGGTCTGCCTTAGGCTTGCCCCTGGTGTGGTACGTAAAACACCACAGAAGCTGTGAGCATTTAAGCTAATTAAAGGGGCATTGAGAGATGTATCGATATACTAAATGAGCAAATAACGTAAAGATAATCATCAATATAGCCCAAATCCAAAATGTCATACAATTCCGACATCGCCTTCATGCCAAACTAAGCAAATAACGGCACTTCCAGGTTTAGATTTGCCGCGAAAGTCCGTGAGTAAACAATAGCATAACTTCCGAATTCAGCACCTTAGTTTCGATATGATCATGTCGAAACTAAGAACATCATGAAATTTTATATGATAAACGGTGAATGTTGGTAAACTGTTTCAGATGGTAGTTAGTATGCCTAAGTATTACTTTGATGCAAAAAACCTGATTTCCAAGATAATTGAGGGCGCACTCTCATACGTATCTCTCAATGCCCCTTGAAGGACAAAAGAAAAATGTGTTTAAACGCAATATCATGTCGCAAAATTTACCTGATGAATTTGGCACCTGGGCATTTCAATTCATTTTGTAATGGCGATGTACGTAGAATGCCAACAATGGCGGTCTATAATTTAAAAGAGATTTTAATAATGCTACCGATTGTCGAAAGGTTCTAATTGTCTCGGTTCTCTTTCAATATATTAAAAGTTTAGCCACACAATTACGATAGCGTTTGCAGAAAGTAAATCGTAAATTCCTAAATGAACCTTACACTCCAAAACTGCCCCATCAACGATGGCCATTGTATCCTTTGTGTGAGTGCGTGGAGTCCGTGCAATATTGTTAAATGATCACTGAAGGAAATAAGATGGGTTGATGATTTTCCAAAATACAGGTTGACAGGTCACTGGCGAAGACGTACCTTGTGATCAAGGATCATATCAATTTTCCAAAAATAGGAACACATTTGTGTACTTGAACCCGTGCTTCACAAACACATTTGTGTACTTGAACCTGTATAAAATTACAATTTTTTCTGTAAATTTCAGTAATTTCCACCCTATTTTGCAGCAAAAAAACCCACTTTAATAAAAGAAAAACTAGAAAAGGCCGGGTAACTGTATAATATCATTTCACATTTAGTACCCTTCCTCCATTCCCCCTCCCCTCCCTTCACTTCTCCCTACTCCATTCCCCCTCCCTAATCCCTTCCCCTCTCGCTACTCGCTTCCTCCTCCCAAACCAGGTTCTACTTACTTAAACCGAAGTGCATCAGTCCATGGCGGACCCTGTATCTCGATGTACTCTCCATAGTGAGTAGTGGTATTATAGAATTCGAGAGAATTTTCAAAATCAGTCACTATGCCTTTTTGATTATCCCCAAACTCACCATGGATTCTCCCTGAATATATGACTGACTCTGCATGCTGATGGGAAAAAAGAACAGACATTACCCATAATTCATCAGGTGTAGAAGATAGCGTACGCCGTACATAGTGTACGTAGTTGACAATAGATTTTCCCAAAATATACGGTTATTAAGAAATACATTTATAAGGCTTTACAACAAGGGCATCAATGATGCAGAACCGTGATATTTTTGCAGGTATCGTGCAAAAGGGCATTAGCATATCTTCAATAATGACTCGTGATAGTCTGGCCATGATGAAATTGGAATGTTGGATTTTCAGCTTAGTTTAGTTTCAATTGGACTTCACATTTTAGTAACAACTTTAACAGCCTATTTTACAATACGACCTGGGATGACATTTAACCTTGTTAACATAATTATGTAGGTCCCATGTTCCACTGTAACCCAAGTGAATTCCAATTGGACTTCAACTCATTGGTTGAAGACTGAGAGTTATTGTTAGAGTTACAGTTAATTAAATTAGTCGGTGCATTATTTAAGAGTTATCGCTAATTCAATATTGTGACTAAAATACCTATCAAATTATCATATTTACACAAATGCAAATGAGATCTAGCTTACAACAATTGTGCAGCTGATCATGTCCCACCATACTAGCTAACTTGGAAGTTTATCACTCTTGGTTTGAAGATTGAGAGGGAATGGGACTCTAGAGACAGCACGTCTCCCAGTGCTGCTAGATTTAATTTAGATTGCAATATACGTGGAACGTTTTAGGACATATACTTTGGAAGATTGATATATTATTTTTCTTCATTCTTTCGGTTTTGTATTTTTGTTCATACACGTTGCCAAAAAGACACATTGTTTCACTGTTCTATCTTTACAATTTATTTGTCAAAGAAACCTTTCTAAAAACGCACATGGTCGACTAGAAACAGCGCGTATGAAATGAATGGGGCAAATGTCATGTTGAGTTTTTTGCTGGAAGCAGTGTATAAAATGAAGTTGTTATTTTATTTTGATGAGTTTTGTACGAAATATTTTTGACTTACATTTGATAAATTGGACTTCAAAAAAACTTTGGGACAAAATATGTCCAAGATTATGAAATTTTCGGATTTAAAAATTATTTAAAAAACAAAACAACACCTGACCCGGTTTTTTCGGTTTTTTTCGGTCGGTCGCGGAGGGCAACCAAACATCTTTTTTTGGGGGCCTAAGTTGAAGAATTATATTTAATTGAATATGTTGTTGCCAGAAATATAGCTAATTCAACATTTTGACTAAAATATGCAAATGAACTAATTATCATATTTACACAAATGCAAATGAGATCTAGCTTGGACCAATGGTGCAGCGGATCCTGTCCTACTATACTGCTGTAGCTAACTTGGAAATGTATAACTCATTGTTTTCAAGATTAAGAGCCAAATCAAAGATTTGACCAAAATATGCAAATTAGCACATTAGAATAATTACAACCAAACCAAGGCCCTAACATTGATAAATAATAAATATTGTCATGTCTAACCATTCTAGTTTGGTAGAGGCTAAGTCGGTCTATTAGTTGAAGAGTTATATTTAATTGAATTAGTTGTTCCCTTAGAGTTATAGCTAATTCAACGTTTTGAATAAAATATGCAAATGAGCTAATTATCATATTTACACAAATGCAAATGAGATCTAGCTTCGACCAATGGTGCAGCCGGTCATGTCCTACAATACAAGCTAACTTTGAAGTGCATTACTCATTGTTTTCAGGATTAAGAGCAGAGCAAAATCAAAGATTTGACCAAAATATGCAAATGAGCTCCTTAGCATAATTAAAACACCACAAATAAGCCCTTGCATTGATCACTGATAGGTTTGGTCTGGTCTAACCATCCTAGGTTTGGTAGAGGTTAAATTAGTCTATTTGTTGAAGGTTCATATTTAATTGAATTAGTTCTTAGAAAGTTATAGCTAATTCAACATTTTGACTAAAATATGCACAAATGAGCTAATTATCATATTTACACAAATTTTTATGAGAGCTAGCTTGGTCTAATGGTGCAGCCGATCATGTTCTACAATACTAGTCAACTTGAAAGTGTATAACTAATTTTAGCACATTAGCATATTTTCAAACATACAATTAAGCCTTTAGCCATTCGCCGCGTTCCTGCACCCGAAAAACCAGACAACTGAACCCTACCGCCTCGTTGGCGCACGAAACCGAAACCGAATTGAGTGGCAGCGACGTGTGAAGGCACTGAAATAACAATAGACACAACGCCTCGATCGTGTCCCTAAAAAATGAAAGACACGAGTAGTGTCAAGCCCTAACATTGATCAATGATAAATTTGGTCATGTCTAACCATCTTAGTTTGGTAGAGGATAAGTAGGCATATTACTATTAGTTGACGAGTTATATTTAATTGAATTAAATATGCTTTGTCAATTTAGCAAGTGATTTCACAAAGCATCTTAAAGATATCTCAAGGCCACACCCACCCAAAATAAGTGGTGACTTCATCAGTGATCACCTTCAAATCATGGTAATCATGGACAGCAATGAATATTCAGTGCACGTGCTGCGTGCCTATGACACGTTTTATAGCGACCGATCTTAAAGATCTCGCCAGGCCACACCCACCCATCCAAAACAATCGGTGACATCATGCAGTGAAACAGCTTGAAATCACAGAGGGTTTTATCAGGGATTCTATTAATTATGGGATAGGAAAGTCCTATACTGACGTACGTAGCAAAAACGGTCCCTTTTGCATATTTACATAAATTACGGTAATCGTCCGGAATGCGTCTGTGACACGTTTGACGTCATTATTTGGTCAGCATATAATTAGTGGCGCTGTTCTAGCGGTAGATTTACACAGACAACGGTGGCCACATTAAACTTAAATTTTGAATTTGTAGTGAAATAACACCTTATCGCTAATGTTAATCCTATCATTTTGAAGAAAAAAATCGTCATATTAGGGAGCGATCACTATTTACGCCGGGGTGGGGGGGGGGGGGGGGGGTGGAGGAAATCGGGGGGACACAATTTTTTTTTAAAACATGAAGGGGGGACGCGATATTTTATATTCTGGCAAAGAGGGGGGACATGACATTTTGATGGTCAAACGTACAAAGATGACAAATTTTCATGTGCTACACGCCCATGTCTCCCAAAAATGAAATATTTTTATTGGACAAGCTTAATTCTTTAGAGCCAAAATGTACATCAATCATAGCAAAAATTAAGTGTTTTGTGGCGCGCATTTATTTAGTCACAACAATCTTGTCGGTTCGTTTGCATTTCTTGCCCCCAATATGAAAAACATAGCTACGCCACTGTTGACACACCCTGCATTCTTCATAGACCATAAGTTGTTTTGTGCATACCGACGATGTTGTCAAGTAGGATGGCACTGAGATGTTACTGTACTATAATAAAAGCAAGGTGTTATCATGCAGCTTCATGTTGATGTTCTTCCAATAATAATGTTCACTTCTTTATACCATATTTTATGTTTTTTGGTTGAAATTGTGACTTCGCACATTTAAATAACCATCATTTGTATCATCATTAAATATAAAGGGGGGGACATGATTTTAAAAAAAAAACTTTAGGGGGGGGGGGATATAAAATTGTTTTGTGTTCAAGAAGGGGGTGATAAAAAAATGTGCACCAAAAAAATAAAATATCCTCTATCCCCCTCCCTGGCGTAAATAGTGATCGCTCCCTTAGAATTTTTTTTTTCCAATCCAAAACCGTTGGAGTTGGCTAACCAACTCCATTGTAAATGCTATTTTCAAAATTATTTTCATCGTTAACCGGGTGATGACTGTTAAAAATATTTCAAAATGTTGCCATATTGGGTTGTCCGAGAGACGTGTGGCCAGCGTCGCCTTGTCTGCTACAATCACGCCTTATCGGTATAGTGCCACCAATTCTATGCTGACCAAATTTTAATTTAAAAGTGGCTTCCGATCGGCAAGCTGAGTGGCACACCCCTGGTTTAATTCATAGGGATCGTGGAAAGTAATGAATATTCAGTGCACATGCTGCATTAAATCATAAATACTGATAATAGCGACCGTCTTTACTGCTTCGAAGCTTTACCCATGGATGTTTACGTATGAGTTTACCCATGGAATGTTATACCAAGGCATTACCAATTATCAAAGCTATATCATGCATCACTATAGCCTCATTGTGCGGGTACAATATCCATCATTATCATTTAGTAGACATGAATGCTGAAATGCGATTGGTTAATGTCCCAATGAATATTTTCCCGTATTCTGTATCTGATGACTGATACGAGCCCGTATTAGTCTAGTAATTTTATCACAGCTCTGATTGGTTACATCAAGGTTTGGATTGATCCATTATCATTTTTAGGGGTTAGATGGGGAAAGGGTGGCAGTGTTGGCTTATGGATGTGGGTTTGGGGCTGAGGTGATAGGGGAAGTGGGGTTGGTCCATAGATTTAAAAATAGAGATCCAGTATGCCGCCGCCATTTTGAAACCACTATGGGGACCAAATTGGAGGTATGTCGGTATTTTCCGTAAATGCTCGTGAGCATTCGGAAAGTGCCATTCTTTCCGCGTATTTCAAACCATGGTCCAACGCGTACGCAGTCACTGCCAAAAATAACGCGGAGATTTATTGAGTTGCGCGATCAACGGTCCGACGCTTCACTTCGGTTTTCTGCACGCACGATAGGCACGCAAACCGGGAAATTAACTTGCAACGGTGCCAATAGGCCAAGTTTAATATTACGCAGGTCTTATTAACCTTGCATTATGTCACTACTGAATCTCATACAAGCGAGTAAGCTATCAAATGATTGAAAAACCATTGTGCGGCCCAGGACCGTACAATTTATATTACAGTGATGATGAGTGTGAACTTTAGAGAGAAGTACCGTGTTTTCAGATTAGCTGCCATGTGAACTTTAGTATATAAATGTATAGAGGGACACAAAAGAATTTCGGGTCATTCAATACAACATGGTGAATTATCTCCAAATTATTATTAGGCCTACCCGAAATAGTTTCTAAAAACAAGCAGCAAGGGAAATTATGATAAAAGAGCGGCCAAAGTTGCCCATACTGATGGGTCGTTCGGCCAATGAGATTATGATATAAAGAATATACTTTTAGTCCAGTAACCAAATATGTCGTTCTTAACATGACCATAATGACGAACAAATATGTCCTAAGTACATGATGGGTCGTTCTTTAAGAGCGGCCAATGAAATTATGAGGGAAAGACTATTACTATTAGTATTAAGAAGCGAACTTTTAGTCCAGTAACCAAAGATAATGATAAGTTAAGTCCCTTTTTTAAGCTTATCTTACCAAAATAGGCCTACATGATCAGGATGAAGACCCAAGTTGCTAAACACATTATGGGTCTGGATATGGAAAACGTGTTTCTAGTAAAAAATTTGCGCTGTCGTAGGAGACCCCAGCCGGAAGGGTGAGCGCGTCCGCAACTAAACACTCTCTATCTGACCAAAGACGGTCATTTTACTGTCTTTGATCTGACCATATAGGATCCATCCTTTCAGTAGAGACACGAAAAACGCCACACACAACAGGGTTAAAGCTAATCAAGGACAAACTACGCACACACAAACAAACAAAAATCGGAATTATTTATCAATCGCGATATGATTTATGTTTCAAAATATCATACACACATTCGAGATGTACCGAAATGCAATCCCAAAATGCAATGACTATTTTACGTTACAACGGGCCAAAGGTTTCATGACAAAGCCCATTAAAATTGTTGATTAGGCCGCCCCTTAATATTACATTTACCTTAAACATTTTATAACCCTTTTAACAATTTTCACGCGGCAGGCGTCTGCAGACGACAATCCAAAATAGCATAAAATGTTTTAAAAATGTCAACATTATTGAATGTCATTTTCCATATTTGGAATAACCATGTGAAATGCATTCAAATAAGTACAAACGTGCCTTTTATTTGTTCAATTATCCTTGGGATACACATGAAAGTAAGGAAAGGTTTCTGAAAAATCTGTTTTGTAGTGGTTAAACCAATAGCCGCGTGGAAAGTGTTCAAACACTGTAGACAACAATTCCCGATTATCAATCGCAAAAAATCCCAAGTTCAAAATAATGTCATTCATGTTGTTAACAAAACAGGTATAGACGAGAATGAAATACATTCAGATCTCGAGTCCTACCAAACCCAAATAGGCCTACCATAAATATTTATTTAGAATTTCCAAAGGCAGAAAGACTTGATCCACTGCACTCCACTGATTGGATGTGTAGGCCTTAGCCACTAACTGTATACATTGCCGCTGTCTTATTTTGTTTTAATTGGTGATATCTTACATGTCTAATGCCCCCTGATCTCAGGCCTCCCCTCGCGCCCCCCCCCCCCACCCCATTACAATTTAAAAAAGAGAGAAAGGGAGAAGAGAAGGAGTGGGAGTGGGATGGGGGCAGGGTATATTTGCCCCGAGTAAAGGGGTCTACCGTCTACATGTCACATGGTCATGGGTTGACAAAACAAGGCGGTTCTCGAACGGCGCGTCTCGCCTGTTCATCAAAAGTGACTTGAAACAAATGATGATGAAACATATGATACAATGTAGCACTGTCACAGAGGTACATGTATGCATTGTAGTTAATGCAAGGGATGTAATACCTTGAAAAATGTAATCAACAAAAAGAACACACCAACCCCCTTCCCTACACCAAATCACATCAAGATAGGCCTTACAGATCTTATTTGACCCCAGATGACCTCTGATGACCTTGAAAATTTAATCAGCAAAAAGAACACACCATCCCTCTTCCGTCCACCAAATCCCATCAAGATAGGCCTTACGGATCTTATTTGACCCCAGATGACCTTTAATGACCTCCGATGACCTTGAAAATGTAATCAGCAAAAGAATACACCACCCCCCTTCCCTCCACCAAATCCAATCAAGATAGGCCTTACTGATCTATTTGACCCCATATTTGACCCCCGATGACCCCGAAAAATTAATCAACAAAAAGAACACACCACCCCCCTTCCCTCCACCAAATCCCATCAAGATAGGCCTTACTGATCTATTTGACCCCGATGACCCCGAAAAATTAATCAACAAAAAGAACACACCATCCCTCTTCCGTCCACCAAATCCCATCAAGATAGGCCTTACTGATCTATTTGACCCCCGATGACCCCAAAAATTAATCAACAAAAAGAACACACCACCCCCCTTCCCTCCACCAAATCCCATCAAGATAGGCCTTACTGATCTATTTGACCCCATATTTGACCCCCGATGACCCCGAAAAATTAATCAACAAAAAGAACACACCATCCCACTTCCGTCCACCAAATCCCATCAAGATAGGCCTTACTGATCTATTTGACCCCATATTTGACCCCCAATGACCCCGAAAAATTAATCAACAAAAAGAACACACCATCCCTCTTCCGTCCACCAAATCCCATCAAGATAGGCCTTACTGATCTATTTGACCCCATATTTGACCCCGATGACCCCGAAAAATTAATCAACAAAAAGAACACACCACCCCCCTTCCCTCCACCAAATCCCATCAAGATAGGCCTTACTGATCTATTTGACCCCATATTTGACCCCCGATGACCCCGAAAAAATAATCAACAAAAAGAACACCCCATCCCTCTTCCGTCCACCAAATCCCATCAAGATAGGCCTTACTGATCTATTTGACCCCATATTTGACCCCGATAAATTAATCAACAAAAAGAACACACCATCCCTCTTCCGTCCACCAAATCCCATCAAAATAGGCCTTACTGATCTATTTGACCCCATATTTGACCCCCGATGACCCCGAAAAATTAATCAACAAAAAGAACACACCATCCCTCTTCCGTCCACCAAATCCCATCAAGATAGGCCTTACTGATCTATTTGACCCCATATTTGACCCCCGATGACCCCGAAAAATTAATCAACAAAAAGAACACACCACCCCACTTCCCTCCACCAAATCCCATCAAGATAGGCCTTACTGATCTATTTGACCCCATATTTGACCTCCGATGACCCCGAAAAATTAATCAACAAAAAGAACACACCACCCCCCTTCCCTCCACCAAATCCCATCAAGATAGGCCTTACTGATCTATTTGACCCCATATTTGACCCCCAATGACCCCGAAAAATTAATCAACAAAAAGAACACACCCCCCCCCCTTCCCTCCACCAAATCCCATCAAGATAGGACTTACTGATCTATTTGACCCCTGATGACCCCGAAAAATTAAGAACAAAAAGAACACACCATCCCCCTTCCCTCCACCAAATCCAATCAAGATAGGCCTTATGGATCTTATTTGACCCCCGATGACCTTGAATGACCTCTGATGACCTTGAAAATTTATTCAGCAAAAAAAACACACAACTCCCCTTCCCTCCACCAAATCTCATCAATATGGGCCTTACTGATCTATTTGACCCCATATTTGACCCTGATGACCTCTGGTGACCTTGAAAATTTATTCAGCAAAAAGAACACACCACCCCCCTTCCCTCCACCAAATCCCATCAAGATAGGCCTTACTGATCTATTTGACCCCATATTTGACCCCCGATGACCTTGAATGACCTCCGATGACCTTGAAAATTTGATCAGCAAAAAGAACACACCACCCCCTTCCCTCCACCAAATCCCATCAAGATCGGCCTTACGAATCTTATTTGACCGCATATTTGACCCCGATGACCTTGAATGACCTCCAATGACCTTCAAAATCTAATCAGCAAAAGAACACCCCACCCCCTTCCCTGACATCAAGTCCCATCAAGATAGGCCTTACGGATCTCTAGATATCGCGTCACAACGCGTCTCAAAAGTTTTAAGCATATTTGACCCCGATGACCTTGTATGACCCCCGATGACCTTGAAAAATCAATCAGCAACAGAACGCACCACCCCCCTTCCCTCCACCAAGTCCCATTACGATAGGCCTTACGGATCTCCAGATATCGCGTCACAAAGGTATTTCTTAGCACACGGCTGACGGCGGACGGCGGACGGCGGACGGCGGACGGCGGACGGCATACGCCAGACGCCGGACAGAAATAGTGATAACATAGTCTCTTTCTGATTACATCAGGCGAGACAATAAAACGGCTGTCGGCTTGTCTTCGCGAGATGTCGTTTGTCGCAATTTGGCTATTTTTCAACTGTGTCGCATGCCGACTTACAAATTAGCTAAAAGTCGCGTGTCGCAAAATAAGTTTAGAAAGGCCTATACTATTATTTTCTGCTGGGGTCATATATTCGCGGTAGGCCTACCGTTTGTACAGCGATAATACTATTATGAAATTACTGTGATGCATGAGAAGCCGAATAAATAATAATGATATTATCTACATTTATCATACTCTCCCGCCACGTACGCGCTACACTTTTGCCAATATTCAAATATATTATAAAAAACAATATTTTTTCTTTCTTTGTATTTGCATGGAATTAGTAGAGGGAGAAGGAATAACAACGAGATAACCTAATCCGATTTTCTATTCAACTTTACAAAGGATTGAACATTGCTACATACCCTATGTGTTCAATCATATTGCCGACTATAATCAATTCGAAAGTTGTACGTACACGTTTTGCTTTATATATTTCTATGTGAAATAAATGCTCAAAAACTCACGAAACGTGCCGACACATTGCAATTGGAAATGTTAATTTGTTAAATGTATTATAAACAAATGGCAACAGGTATAGCTTCTTGAATAACACAATACGATAATATTGACCTATTTTGACAAATTAAATATGACAAAATATCATTAATGTATAATAATTAAATATTCCGATTACATGCGGGTAATTAAATTGCTCGCAAATTATACCTAAATTAATAAAACAAACAATCAAATTTGTCATATGAGTGCCCCAGACTGCCCCTTTCTCATTTAATGCATCAAAGACAATAACTTTTTATAAGCCAAAAAGACTCTGCCACAATTATCCAGGTCCATATAATTCAATATGGTTTTCTTATAGGACCGACATGAGCAAGGACAAACGCATCATGATACTATCGCTATATCATTTTAATGTATTCAGATTCAACCACGTTATTGATACACCTGTTTAAAACTCGCGCAAATGGACACACTGCTAATGCTACTAATCCCACAGCTATACAAATGTGGCATTATCACGTTACGCTTAAGCTAGGATAATGCTCTCTAATAGGATTTGAATAACAATCAAGGTATAGCTCGGCAATGTGATTGGAGCTTTGATCATGGATCATTGTTATTCCTTCTGTATCTACTATTTCTATGGTATTTGTAATACTAGGCCTATATGATATCATTACCAAACGAAAGTACATGAAAGTGTCAAAATGATCTCTCCTAGTGTTAGGGAAGACATAAAAACTCGACCGCCCGTTGACCGCCGGTTACGGTCGGTTCCGCCCGGTTCTTTCAGGTCAAATGTTTTACTGGTATATGAATATTCACGCATGCAACACTGAACAACCGCCGGTTGACTTAATGCTGTAACCAGACCAATTTACACTATCAATATGTTACTTTGCGGTCATATAGCTCTCTATAATCGTTCTATAAAAAAACCCATTCATATACTTTCGGTATTGATTTTAAAAAGTTAATTGAGCTAATAAACAGATTGAAAAAGCCAACCCCAGCGAGAATCAATAGCTGTATTGTACTGGTTGTCAACTGAAACTTGAGAACCTATTACTTCAAGACTTTATTGCTCACGTGTGACGAGGCAGTATCAACCGGTCGTGTTCACCAGAGTGTAACTATTTGACCTCATTATGTGTGTATATTATAACAGACGACACGTTTTGTGAGAACCGGGCGGAACCGGCCGTAACCGGCGGTCGAGTTTTGACGTGATCCCTTAGTGATTGCTAAAAATGTTGGGCCTCCTCCCCTCAAAACGTGATAACGATTTATTTTCAAAACAATCTTCCATTTGCCGTTATCCCGCGACCCGGGGTAAATGGGGAACCTATTTTTCAAACAACCCATTTATGGAACCTGTTTTTCAGCATAACAAGTTCAACCATCTATAGGCCTACTTAAATCAGGAAAATATCAGTATGCACGAATTATTTCTTACATATAACAAAAAAAACCTATCTAGCATTCATAAAAAAACAAATATTCAAATATTATTGTGCACCTCCCCCTCAAAATATAATCCTGGATCAGCGCTTGCTAGTTATATGCTATAATATATCTTTAAAATAACCTTAGCTAGCGATGATAGCTACCTTTTACTGAAGATTATTATTATGCATGTATATTAACAATTTAACATGATTAAGCCAAAGACAGTTATCGTCATTAAATAAAATTCAACATAATAGTACCAATGTTTTGACAAAAATGGACTTCAGAAGCGCGGCACTTATTTGGTCTGCTTGAGATTAATACAACTTGAGTTATTACGATAATCATGAAACCTATTTGAACGGTATGAATAAGCAAAATGTATTTTGTTTAAAACATATGAAAAATATTTGAATAAAACAGCATCGGACCACTGCTCACCGCCCGTGTAGCGCGGTATTTACCCTGGTTCAAATATGGCGTTTTTGGTGTGACGTTCACGAAAAGTACGCAGTGGTACGCGCGAAGTAGCCCGGCGCCAAAACACACGCAACGATTGCGTTTTACGCGGAGAAAGTCACGGCTCATGTACACGCACGATGTTGCATTCGTTCTTTTCCGTGCAGTTCCGAAAAATACCGACATACCTCCAATTTTCCCCCCATGGTGGGAATCCAAAATGGCGACCGTTACACGTAAAGAGATAGGGCAAAAAAAATTGTCTGGTTTCTCCTTTATAATTCTGTGGGTTGGTCTGTCTTTTTGTTGGTTCCCGGTATCATTTCTGTGGTTCCCAGTGTTTTGGGTTCCAAGTTGTTTAAGTTGTGCTCAAGCCTCAATGTATGTTGGGGTTCAATGAGCGGTGGTGAATGACGGCGAGCAAAAATATTTATTTTTGGTGGTTCCCAATGTCATTTTGGGGGTTCCAAGTGTTTAAGGTTCCAAGTTATCTAAGTGCTAGATATATTGGGGTGAGGAGGCAGTGCGGTGAATTAGGGTATGGGTGAATTGACAACAATGTTTTTAGTTGTTCCAAGTGATTAGGGTTTCGAGATGTTTAAGTTTAATTATTCCTCATTTACTTTTTAAAATGCATTCATGTCTGCTAAATGATAAATTTGTTACCCCCTGTTTGTTCTCATGCAATACGGAAAATATCTATGGTTTGTTTCCAATATCCGATATCCGATCCGATATGATATTGGAACAAACCATAGATATTTTGCTGTATTGCATGAACAAACAAGGGATATATATTAATATCACACATTCCTCTAGAATATGACGTATTTTATGACTATAATTTTAATAACATTTTTATCCAAATCGAATTTCGAAAAAAAGTCCCAACCAACCTAATTAATTAAGGTCCACAGTATTCGCGCAAATTTTGAGTGATAACCATACACTAACGAAAAAGTGTTTCCACTCCTAAAGTTACAAATGAATGCATGACATGTGCCCGCAGATACGAGGCTAGTTATGAGCCCGATCACATAACCCCGATATATATGCATATATCGCGGAAAAACTCATAGGATTGCTAATTTACAAGCTGGGGATATTATGAATAAACTGTATGAGGCAAAATGTTGATATCATGCGTTACATTATAATATCTATAAAATAAACAATTAGCTGTAATGAAATCATGATGTTTTTGCTTAATTAGTCTTTACTTTTTGATATAGAATAGTTGCTGTAAACACTTCGTTCATAATTACGTCCACTTGTCTGTGACGCATCAGGCTTCCAATTGTCTCGATGTATTCTGTAAAATAAAAAAGAGTAACACACATTAATTTAAGAAACACATTGATATCGCTGAAGTGAAGCTAACAACTACAAAAACTGCAAATTGTGTGGTAATGACTGACATGTTAAGTGATGAATATCATTATCTTTTTATTTGCAAATACTTTGCAATTGATAGAAACAACATAATACATTACATACCACATCATATTAACATGCTTCCTCATGATAATTTCAAAAATGGAGGAGCTTCTCAATTCTAAAGATAACCCCCTAATACTAGGCAATGTAGACTAAGTGCCTTGCCCAAACACATTGGCACCAGCCGGGCTAGAACTCTCAACCTTATGATTAGGAGACCGGCAACTATTCCACTGGACCACACAACCCACACATGCTCTACACGTAATCTTTGTAAGTTTCCAAAAGATGTAACAGAAAATACACCCTAATACTTCTTAATCTATCATTTTCATAATTTACTATCTTTTATTTCTATTTAATTTTAATTTTATTATATTTCTCAATATTGTTTGTTGTGCTAACTCTCATCTCTTTTGAACGATCTAGTTGGATTTTATAGTTTATTTAAAAATACATACAGTTTTGTACTTTTATATTTCTTTCTCTTAAGGTTGTTCCTATGGCTAATTTTTTATTTGATATTTTAATAGAGCTTGCTAAGCTCCATAATAATCTAAAATTTGAGATAATTTTATTGTCAAAATTGAAGCAAAATTAAGCGTTCATTTCTTTTGTTTCTTATTGGTGTTTTTTTGGACCCCCTAGCTGGCCTTGCAAAATAATTAATCTATGCAAAAATGTGTAATTAATTTTTACAAGAAAAGTATAAATGCTACAAAGCTAAAATTTTTGAAGCTTGTTAATTATAGTTTTTAGGAAGTTTCCTGTGCTACAGGAGGCTGCAAGACATCTGCATAATTAATTATACTTAATTATCTGAAAATTAAAAATTAAAAAAAATTAGGCTAACTAATGCACTTAATTAATTTTTTCAAGTTCATGCACTTTACTCAATGTAATGTCACTTGGTGTATATGTTGGCTATCAGGCGCGTACGCAGGATTTTGTGAAGGGGTGTTTTAGAAATATTGATATAATTATTTAATTATCCATGCCTGCGCGAAGCGTGTCCCAAGGGGGGGGGGGGGGGGGGAGGGGTTCGAGGGGGTATCCCCCCAGAAGTTTTTTGAAATTCTCGGTTGAAAAAACGCATTTCCTTACATTTTAAAATATTTATTGCAGGTTTATTCTTAGTTCAACGTTGCAATTGCTCACCATGAACTCATGTGTTAACACCAAATCATAATACTTTTGACTGAGTTCAACCCTAAAACATCATTAAATACAGTAACTTAATCCACAGGCATTGGTTTTACCGGCGATCTCATTGGTTCAAGTGTGTCACATGACACGGGTTATTCTCCCTTTCAAGTTTAGCAGACAGACAGAAAATAAAGTTGACTGATTGCTTTGGAAACAAGGTCTTCTAAAAAACTGGGGGGACGAGTGTTTAAGGTGGCAAAAGGATGAGAAGACTTGGAATGGATCTGTTGAATTTAGTGGAAATTGGCAAGAGGAACACTTGTGTGTTGTTTCTGGAAGGAAATCACCGAGACGTTATGTGAGCTTTAAGTAATTAATAATTAATAAGCCCTTTATTAACGTTCTATTTCAATTTTCATAATTAGTTAATAAGATCTTATTAACGTTTAATTTCAATTTTCAATAAACGGTTAATAAACCCTATATTGACGTTTTATTTCAATTTTCATTATCAGTCAGCTAGCATGTCACGCAAATGGTCGCTATTTTCTTTTTCAGCCAGCGCGAATGACCTCGCTCGGCCAACGGATGTTTTTGTAAGGATGAAAATGAAAAGAGTTTTAAATTTGCTATTTGTGTGTCATTTTAGGTAAAATCTCAACTACAAACTCCTTATTATGGTTGGCAAGGCTTCAATCTTAATCAATATACATGTAGGTGATTTGATCCTTTAAAATGATGTGTAGGACCTAAAATAATGAAAATAGTATTGCAATTTTTCTGCAATATTTACATTGAAAAGTGTCTCCATAAATATGCCATATCTCGTTAAAAATGGTCACTACCCTCCTGAATATTTCGCAGCAAATAAAGTGTACATCTTCGTCTCCATAAAATGTCAACATTCGAAAGGGTTATTACTTCAAACGGTCAAGACCAGGAAAATAAGATGAACAGATGATTTTAGTTTGGCAAATTTTGCACATTCTGTCATTCTCTGTGTAGAAAGTCGCGTAACCGATCGATGAACCTATTGTCCCGTCAGAGTAAAGTAAACCAGCCGTGCGTGTAGTGTCGCGGGAAACACATGTTTTTCAAATGGATATCCCTAACATATGCTATGTCTATACAGAGAAAAAATAATAGGCGCGGAGCGCGCACAAATTTGCTATTGTAAAAATAAACTTAGGTTTAGAAAAACGTTCTTGAAGCCATCTTGTTAAGCTTGAATAATAAATAAACAGTGAAACTAATGTGCGCGTAGCGCGCAAAAATGTATATTTTAACACTAAAAAGGTTCAGAACATGTTTATGAATCCATCTTGTTAAAATTGAATAATACAAAGTAAAAAATAATTCCCGCGGAGCGCGAAAAATTGGCTATTGTAAAAATAAAGGTTTAGAAAAACGTTCCTGAAGCTATCTTGTTAAGCTTGAATAATAAATAATCAGTGAAACTAATACGCGCATCTTGTTCAAATTGAAAAACAAAATATTTAAAAAAAAATGGCTATTGTAAAATTATAAATTTCTAACACAAATGGTCCAGTATGATAAGAACTCAAATTGGTCATGGAAAACTGTCCTGAAGCTTAAATAATAAATTATTGAAATTGCGCAAAGCGCGCAAAATTGGCATTTCTAACACTTAAAAATGGTCCAGTATGACGTTTTTAACGTCCAAACATAATATTCAGTGTGTTTTGAGACCCATTATAATGTTGAAACCTGTTGAAAAAGTGAGCGCGAATCGAGAAAAAAAACCCAGTTTTTGAACTAAAATGGTCCAGAAAAAAAGTTCCTGAAGCCCTCTTGTTAAGCTTGAATATTGAAACATTGAAACTAATATGTGCAAAGCGCGCAACAATTGGCATTTTTAACACTAAAAAGATCTAGTTTAACATTTTTTTAACGTCCCTCACATTAAAATTATGGGGACGTGACCCCGTAACCCCCTCCCATTTGCGCTGCATATGTCCCTATCTCTTCCTCCTCCCCTACCTCCTTCTCTTCCTCCTTCTTATCCTCTTCCTCCTTCTCCTCTTCCTCCTTCTCTTCCTCCTTTTTTAAACCCTTTTTTCAATGGGGGGGGGGGGGGCTGCTCCCCCCTTGATACGCCACTGTAACCCCACTGTGACAATGATGGGGGCACTCCTCCGCTTGCATTGTCTATGCTCGTTACCCTTACTCCTTATCTTCCTTTTTTTTTTATTACTCTTTTGCCAATGGGGGTTACGCCACTGGGGATTCAGAGGGCCAAGCTGTTGGGTTTTAACTTGCCTGGATGACCTAAAACTCTCCTTGCTATCAATATTTACTTTCGTTATAAAACACTCACATGGTTCAGAGACGTAGAGATAAGGTGAGAGACACTAATAAAAGCTCCCGGCCTCTCCTCCCCCCCCCCCACCAATCCTCCTCCTCTCCCTCCCTTTCTCCTCTCCCTTCCCCTCCCCTCCTCCTCTCCTCCCTCCCCTCCTCTTCTCTCCTCCCCTCTCTCCCCTCTTTTTGTTTTTACCCTCTGGGGACCGGGGGAGCCCCCAACCCCTGGGCACGCGCCTGATATAATGAGACATTCTTTGCAACTGGAAGTTGAGGTGTTCCGAAATTGACTTCAGCCGATCCTACAATGCAATGCGTGCTAAAAAAACCTGGAACCGTTGAAAGTTGTAACAGACAAATCACTACATAACACTTGCTGCTTTCTATGCAGAGCAAATTTTACCAGATTTAGGCTAACGAAAACAATATACTCGTGACACTGCGATCACAAGTCGTATAACAAGACTAACTAAGTGTGCAAAAGTATACATTGTTAGAAAGTTGAGATACCAGTGATTTGAAATATCAAATGTTTGTTTCAGTATACAGGGTGACTTAGGAAATATATAGGGTGTAACAAAAGAAATATTACAAAGAAATGTAATTTACTGATTTACTGTATGCTTCCTAGTTTATACGTAGTGTATTTAAACAAGAATTGAACTCCAGGTTCAAGAAGCCAAAAATAAGGCCATCACAGTCAAATATAATTCATACTGGTTAATCAATTGTCAAACAGAAATACACAGGTGATCAAAATGTGTCAATTTTTCACATACAATAACTATGTATTCTGTGCACAGTTTATAACAACAATTTAAATGTTGTATTTGTTCAAAAGAAATACTTGAGTGAAGTTTATAAACATACCTTCCTGGTAGAAAGGAACAATTCATTCAAATTGCCTGAGTATATTATACAGGGTCCGAAAAATGAAGAAACAAATTCCGCTGATTACTTAATTGTTATGCCCGGCATTAATTGCACGGACATCTATTGAACAATTTGAAAATGATATAGGGTAACGATGATGGACAGGTTTATCCTAAACCCTGAAAAGGGATATTATTGTGTAGATTTAATAGGTCAAATAATATAAGAATATAAGACTCAAGGTGATTGTTTGAGAAGAAAGGGTACACTTATTGTCCAATCATTTGTCACCATGTTAAAGCCTATATATGGGAAAATTGTCCTCTTTAAGGATTGTTCTTGTTTAAAGATTCTTATAGTTAATTATCGGTTTATATTTAATTGCCTTAGTTTTCAAATTGGTCTCTCCGCGCGCAAAGGCATACTCGCATGATTATGGTTTAGATGCATGAGAATGCATGTGTTACACATATGATGCACAGTGCATGTGTTACACATATGATGCACAGTGAGCTTGTTGCCTTCATGCATGCCTGTGTCCTTCTGTATTCATTTACTGGTGTTAGGACTAAGGCGACTTTGTCATTTTGTACCCTAACCGTATGCAAAGACATTATTACACTGTGTATGTCACATCGGAGATGAACCCAAACTTACGTCTGTTTATGCATGGTGGGAATTCCTCCAAACTCTCGCCATTAATATCCCACAAACCCTGTTTGCAGTGCAGAGTTTTGCTAGGGATCATATTACTCCAAACATTCTTTACTGCTGTGGGGCGTCCGTCCGGGAAATGTAACCCAAACTCGCATCCGATATCGATAGACAACTCGTCCCCGTCACTGTCGTATTCTGTCTGGGAATGTATGTACCGTTTCGAGGCCCTATCATTCAAATCATACTTGTTGGCTGTGTTAGGGATGTCTGGCATAGTGTTGCAGTTTTCTGTGCATTAAATATAGTTTTTGAGATGAATAAACATTAAAAAAGACTGATGAACAGATTTGTACCAAAAGACATATGAAGAGCTTTTTTGCATAAGGGCTTACAGACCACTCCTACATGTTACTCATTTTGCATTATTACTTAATCAAATTATTGTATGGCTGTCTTCATGACTTGGATTAGTGCATCCACGCACGCCAATTGAGGCACCAACAATACAAGCGACATTCCATGAAAAGCCATCCATTCAATAATGCAAAATGAGAAACCGTGTAGAAGTGGATAGGCCCTTTTGCAACACAGCTCTTCATGTAAAAGCTATAATCACCAATTTGGTACCAAATGAAAGGTTACTAGCGGGCACCGGCTAGAAGATTTTACAGGGAAGTTAATAAACAAAGCGTAAGAAAATTTCATAAAATAACAAGAACATGTTAACCCATAGGCAACCCATAGGCCTAAGCCCTGCCCCTTAGGTAAAAAAAGGCCCTTTTAAGGCCAGAGTCTGGGTCGGACGGTCGGATTTAAAATAAATTTTTTATTTTTTATTTTAAATTTCAACAGGGAGATACTACACAAAACACGTTTTAAAGATTTTTTTCTTTTTTTCTTTTTTCTTTTTTTCTTTTTAAACAAGCAGATACTTCTCAAAAACACGTTTTCATCTTTCTTTATTGGTATGTGCTTCTTTCATTTTTTTTAATACTTATAGCGACCCTAGATTTCCGAAAATTCGGGTCAGTCGGAAAGGGCAAGTCAACTTTTTTTTGTTGCCTTATCCAGTTACCACAGGTGCCCTTAATAATCCAGATACCACATAATCCAGGCACTGCATGTGCCGTTATATCGAGATACCACGATGCCCTTACTATATCATATCATATCAAGTAAGGCAAAAAAAAAAGAAGGTTTGTCTCAGATGACATGAGAGACTGAAAATCTAATGCGGTCTGCGGATTTTTTTCTTTTTCTTTTTTCTTCTTCAATTTAGACCTGATCGTCATTTGTTTGGTCAAAAAGTTGGATTTTGCAAGATTTTTTGGAGAAAATTGAATTATTGAAAAGAAGAAATAAAATTGAACCCCCCCCCCCCCCCCCCCCCCACTAAAACAAAGAGCTAACACGGGCGGTTTCGGGAATGCGCGCGGGTCATCTGAGACAAACCTTTTTGTTGTTGGCCTAAGCAAAGTGTGAGTGCCGAAGATATAGTGGGGCATTTAGTAAATATCAAGATTATAGGCGGAGGTGAGTAGGGGAGAGTGGGGTTGGTTGGAACGCGGGGTTAGTTGAAACATTGAGATTTTCCTAAAAACCAACAATTAATTTCTAGAAACACTGCCATCAGGTGGTGTGCAAAAGCAACCCCCACATACCACATTGCCTACAGCACATGGGTCTCAGTCTTCTTAGAGTTAGAAAGGCAAGTTTGATTTTTCAACTTTTGACTAAATTTTTTGACATTAAGAAATTTTGTATTATCTCTATGATGTTTGTAGATTCATGTGGCTATATTTTTGGTATGTTAGGCTCTTATACTAAGCTACAAAATAAGGCTAAATAGGTGTGCAGTTGTATGCCATGTTTTGCACAATAAGCTTAAACATCTGCCATGTGCTCTCGGGGTTAGTTGAAACATTGGGCATGGGGTTTATTGGAACACTTAAATGTGGTACATCCTTAAGGGGTTCTGAACCTGAAATATTGTTTTGGAAACAAATAGTTAGGCGTACAATTTGTAACAATAGTAAACAACTTTATAACCATTGAACTTGAAGTCTACATCGTCTTTTCAGCTAATCTCACCGTAGCCCCCTTGAGACACCTACAGACTTCAGTGACTGCAAAAGGTCTCAAGCAGACTCCGAAGAAGACTAACTAAAAGACTGTGTATCCTTAATTGAGTGTTGTTGATTGTTGTTGTTGATCATAAGGGCATGCCATATTGATTTTTAAATTGATTTTTAAAATCATTTAACAACAGTTGTAAGTAGTTACAGTGTAGTTTTTAAGTAACCACACACCATGTTCCAACTAACCCAATGCCATGTTCCAACTAACCCCATGCATGGGGTTAGTTGAAACAGCTGAGATAACTTTTTCAAAGTGGATTATTTTAATAAACATAAACAAGTCTTAAAATTTTATTATGCTGTATTTGTAACACACAGATGTATGCTTGAACTGATATAGTTATTAAATCCTGAATCAATTTTAATTGCGTTATAGAGTCATTTTTCTGAAAAATGTTCCAACCAACCCCACTCTCCCCTAATATCAAAGCGTTATAAATGTTTATATAAATATCAGCGACACGTCCTTAAATAATCCAGGTATCCAAGATGCCTTTGATATAATGTAAGTGATATGGTGCCCTTTATACACCATGTGCCTCTAGGCCCAATGCTCTTAAATGATACAGATAGTCCAAGTACTCCATGTAATCTTAACCCATAACCTACCATAGCACTACGATTCACTACGGAAAAAAACAATTTCCATACGCATGCTACAGCATTCAAATCGATGACGTCATCAACAAAGCTGATATGTGTGTATGAAATCGCTGCCCGGGCTAGCGTTGGCAGGTTGGCTGAGTGGCAAGGGTAAGCTGCTCGGTGATCGAAGGGTCCAGGGTAGAATCCCAGGGGTTTCACAACATTATTTGGGTAAAAAAAATCATACTTTGTCCCCCGGTTTGCACACAAAAACATAGCCTGACTGGTTACGGTTAATAGGCCCGTCCCTTTTTACAGATTGCCTTAAAAATCCCGATACCCAATAATCCAGGTACCCGCATGTACCCTTATATTCATACCAATATGCCAGTACTATATCCAGTCTATAAAGGAAACCGCAGGTGCCGAAGTTATTATAGCGGGCGGTTAGTCATATCAAAACGTAGGAGGCTATTGTAAAACAGCAAGAGCATGTCCTTGGTACTTCAGTTCCACTCCTAGGTGCCCTTAATACTGACATTGGTGCTACGGTGCCCTTAATAATCCAGATATACCATGCCCTTAATAATCCAGGTTCGCCATGTACCCATGGTGCCCTTGATTATTCATGTACCACCTCATGTACTTTAATAATCAAGATACTCCATGTGTCCTTAGTGATCCAATATAGGACCTCCCTGGACTATTTGGTATCTTGAAATAACTGGATTTATATGGGCGTATGCGGTTATAATAGGGCCGTCATAGATTATCAAGGACACCTGAATGGTTATTCAGGTCTCCGATGGAATATTAAGCCTAGTATCCGGATAGCCTTATTACGGTATAATTATAGAACACATCTGGGTGGGTACTCCATGAGACCTTTAATTCAGCGGGTAGACCTACCCCATGTGCACATACTGTATCCAGGTAATTCAATAGTCCTGCGCTCTGATCATTATAGTGGGTTCTGGTTTTATAGTGGGTCATTTAGTTTTATGGTCGGAGACTATCATCAAGATCACTTAATTGTACCCAGTCTTGAACACTGTGTGTGCTATTCAGGTTTCTTTCTCGGCCTATTGACATTAAACTATTCCTCCAATAGGCATGCATGTAGGGCCTAAAAGTATGTAGTCCTTTTGATGTGTTCTAAATAAGGCCTACCGAGATATTCTTGGTATCCCACAGACCTAGGTATCCTTGATAATCTATTACACGTACCTTGCCTTACCACTTTTGAAATGTAAAATAAGCTGTCAAGTCACATTTTGCCACAGGGCATGTAGCAACGATGGTAAATGTCTGAAACTTGCATGGTCAAGAGGGAGTCTACAGATTGCCACTTTTACCTTCTTCAATTACCCACATTGGGCTCATTTTTAAAGCTAAAATCTTCTCTTAAGTATGCTATATCGTGACTTTTATTGAAATTTGACAAAATCTTAAATAGGATTATATTTTATAACAAATTCAAGTTCAAAGTTTGAATTTCTTAACCTAACAACTCTTAACAAACGGCCGACTTTGGGCTCATAGTTCAATCCACCCATGCTCCACCTAAGAATTGGCAACCAAACTGCTACTGACCACATGCTAAGTGACCTTTAGCCATGGTACAATCTACACTAAAATAAAATTAAAATAAATAAAGGTCTAAATTTGATTGTCATCGCAGCCAACTGGCTGAATTGTAACAACATTACAAATCATCAAATACATTAATAAACAATGCAACGTCCAGGCAGCAGCTAAATCAGCGCCAAGTTGCGACATAAACCAACATGAACAAACATAACCCCTATATAGTAACCCGGCCCCCAATAGGCAATGTAGACTAAGTGCCTTGCCCAAGGACACAAACACATTGGCACCAGCGGGGCTAGAACTCACGACCTTATGATTATGAGACCGGCAACTACTCCACTGGACCACACGTGCTCTACTATTGCCTGGGTGTTGCCCCCAGCATAATTGGGCTATTTTATAAAACTAAAGTCTGCTCTATGAGCTTCTATGGATACTATATTGCGACTTTTTTTAAAATTTAATGTATCCATTCATATTGAGTTGGGTGGGGGTAGAATTTTTTTTTTTTTTTTTACTCATCAGGGGGTGAATTTTTTTTTTTTGGCCTGCATAGAGGGGGAATTTTTTTTTCCCGAAAACTTCCTACCGCCCCCCTGAAAATCTAATGGTGCGTCCCTTACTTGTTGTCAACAATTAATTCAGAGCATTGGCTGGCACATAACTCCCTGTCAAACAGTTTGTGGGAAATACGAATGCCAGCTCCTGTTCCGTCTGATGTTGTCTCTCCCGCAAAATAAATCATTGTATTTTTAAGTCAAAACATTCATTTGCTCATATTTATAACAGCGGAAGCATGGATGACTCCATCAAATGGGGTTACCTGCACGGGTGACTCCGTCATCAAATGAGGTTACCTGCATGGGTGACGTCATCATCAAATGCACCTGCATGGGTGACTCCATCGATCACATTGGGTTACCTGCATGGGTGACTTGCATGGGCGACTCCACTTTTTTTTTTTTTTGTGCCTTGCTATCATTATCTTGTTCTGTGCGGTATGCACCGCGAGGCAACAGACTGCCTGCATTTACCCTGCCGGTAAAGGAAGTACCGTTTGTGCCACGAACGCGTACACACTTTGTCTGCGTCATTACGTGTGCGCCATGTTAAACGCCCGGGGGGGGGGCACTCGGATTTGGTTTGGTCGGGGGTGTGCCGCTGGAGATTCAAAACCCATACCCATTTCTAAGGGTGATTTTTCGCGAAAATAGACCCAATTTTGGCAAATTTTCGCGAAAATAGACCTAATTTTGGCAAATTTTCGGGAAAATCGCGAAAACAGGACCCATGTCTAAGGATTTTTCGCGAAAACAGGACCCATGTCTAAGGATTTTTCACTGAAAAGCCTACCCATGGCTAAGGATGTCTCGTGAAAAAACGACCCACTGGAGCGGCACATCCCCGTATGCCTTACATACGTGAGTACCCCCCCCCCCCCCGGGGTTAAACGCAATCTCGCAGCAACAACATAAGGTACCGCTAGTTTCTTTATCGTTATCAAACTCCGCATGCACCTATGTAAAGAATGTGAAAATTGACCCAAACATTTACCAATTTGGAGGGGAAAATGGACCCATAAGTTTACGGAAACCCATAATTTTGCCATACGTTTGACTGATTTTGCTCAAACCTCCGTGAAAAACAGAAAAATTAAGGTTTTAGACTCATAAATTTACCAAAGATGGCTATAAAAAAGGGTAATTCATTTACCAGATGGGTGAGAATGGGACCTTATATTGCTGCACATCCCCATATCCACTAAGTAGCCCCTCCCCCACCACGACAAATATCAAACCAAGAATCAAACACACTTACATACCTGACTGAAGTACTGCTATGGTTTGGCAGCAATGACTGACAAATACAATCCACCAAATCAGTGCCATGGGCTGGGTATATGGTAGAGACAGATGTGGCAATGATACGGCCATCACCATCATGCTTCAAAGAAAAGCAAAGGATATTATATTTATTTAGACATACAAGTATTTAAATGCAATTGTTTCCAGTACTGAAATGTCCCAGGGACACACTGGCCAAAGTTGTTTCAGTGTGTCACATTAGAACCCATTTTATAATATATTTTGACATAAAACTTATTAATATCGATAATACTAAAGGTAGATGTTCCGATTTTCAACTTGAAGTTTTCTATTCTACATAAAAGGTCATCCTTAAAAAAGTCGTGTTCCAAAGTTTGAGTTGCATAGCTCCCCGGCCCCCCAACTCAACACAAAAGTTGGTAACCATGACTGTTCTTCATTTTTTCAAAGTACCCCTTTGCAAGGATTTTTCAACAATTTAACCCCCCTTTTTTGGCAAAAACGCGGACAAAATTGGGGTGAAAATTACCCCCTTTTTTGGTTTTCAATGACTATCATTTCAAACCCATCTTTTCAAAGACACTTTATACATATATTATGGATAAAAACTTGTTGCTTCCAACAGTAACAGGCATTTATGGTCCTGTGTTATAAACTGGTGTACCCCGTGATGTTTTTGGTTTTTTTCCTCTTCGTAAAATACCCCTTTTTTCGAATTTCGCGGAGACTAATTCCTGAAATACCCCCTATTTTCATGATTTTGCTGTCAGCGCTAACAATTGAAAATATACCCCTTTTCCGCGATTTTTAGAACAGTCATGGTTACCAACTTTTGTGTTGAGTTGGGGGGCCGGGCATAGCTCTAATGGTTCTTAGTTTAGACGCACAAGATGCTGTGAACTGTACCCATTGAGTAGTACACAAACTATATCGGTGGTTACTAGCGCACCATTCGCGGTAATTCAATGTTATTTCATCGATTTCTCCGTAATTTAGGCCGTCAAATTTCAGTATGATGATGAGAAAAATACGAGCTTTCATATGATATGAAAATCTCCGTATGTTTGAAATAATTCTGTGTTACGAAAATGTGATCGGGTCATCTACCTTTAATACTTAAAAAGCAGAGCAGTTAAAATACAAGTATAAATATAGGGGCCCATCCCCTTATTATACTTTCATATAAAATTGTGACCACCCCCTTCATATTTGATGATAACACAATACTCATCCAGGCGTTACTCACCAAAACAACCCTCCTTTGTGACTAAATCAAATCTTAGCTTATAGATGTAAATAATAGATTATATATAGTAGAACCAGATTTCAGGCGCAGATCTAGGAAAATGTTAGGGGGCAATTTTTTTGTTTTTTTGTTGCTGGTACCATCCAAGCGGTGCGCAGCACCGCCCTCCGAGCTATGCTCGGACAGGGGGAGTCTGAGGTGGGATGTGCCCCCCTCCGAAGTAGAAAAAAATTCAATTTGCAGACTCATTTGGTGCGATCTGGTGTATACTTTTGACCAAAATGTTATCGAAAAGCCACCTCTTCATTTCCAATAAATATTTTGTTTTTTTATTAATGCACGAAAGAAGTTGAGCATACTGATTTATTCTTGATTTAAGTATAGGTGGTGTAAAAGCTCAAACAGGGGGGAGTCTGAGGGGGGATGTTCCCCCCTCAGAAGTAGAGAAAATTTTAATTTTCAAACTCATTTGGTGCGATCTGGTGTATACTTTTGACCAACATTTTATCGAAAAGCCACCTCTTCATTTCCAATAAACATGTTGTTTTTTATCAATGCACGAAAGAAGTTGAGCATACTGATATATTTCATGATTTGAGTATAGAAAAAGCTCGAACAGGGGGGAGTCTGAGGGGGATGTGCCCCCCCTCTCAGAATTGGATTCAGTGGCTTAACTAGGTTATTGATATTGGAGGGGGTAAGAAATGAAAGATAACCGACAACATTATACTGAGTCAGAAATGCGCAAAGAATATTGCATTTTGGGGATACTTATGAACCGACAGTGCCAATCTCAACCGACACGACGTCAATATTGTGGGGGGGGGGATTGCCCCCTCGCCCCCCCCCCCTCTGGTTACGCCACTGATTGGATTTTTTTCAATTTTCGAACTCATTTGGTGCGATCTGGCATATATACTTTTGACCAACATTTTATCGAAAAGCCACCTCTTCATTTCCAATAAATATTTTGTTTTTTCAATGCAAGAAAGAAGTTGAGCATATTATATACATGCCATTTTTTGCCATCATTATTTCGGCAATCAGTAGCAAACTACACTAGCACTGATTTTCTTCAAATCGCTTCCTCCAACATTAAAGCTTCTACTAGTGCTCGAAATCTAGGAATTATATTTGATAACACGCTGTCAATGGACAACCACATCAAAAATGTGTGCAAATCAACATATTTCCAAATAAGGAACATAAATGAAATTCGCCAAGTGCTTGATGATGATACTGCTGCTACACTTGTTCACGCCTTAGTCACATCACGTCTTGACAATGGCAATGCTTTATTATATGGGATCACTGAACGAAATCTCAATAAACTTCAACGAGCTCAGAATGCTGCTGCACGAATGCTCACAAGGACTAGAAAATTTGATCACATTTCACCTGTTTTACAGCGTCTCCATTGGTTACCTATTCGGTATCGCATCCATTTCAAACTTCTTCTCCTAACCTGGAAAGCCCTACATGACATGGCACCTTCTTATATCAGCGATCTTCTCAATCCACTTATTCCATCACGTCGCCTCAGATCGTCAGATAAACAGTTTCTCTCAGTTCCTCGGACACTTTCTTCATATGGCGACCGGGCTTTCTATGCTTGTGCACCTAAACTGTGGAACCTACTTCCTTCAGATCTTCGATTCTGTGATTCACTTGATGGTTTCAAAAAGACTTTAAAAACTCATCTGTTTAAGATTGCTTATGATTTGACTGATTGACTTATGTAATTGTTTTTATATTTTAACTGTTTGTTTTTATTTGTTTTAATGTTTGCGCCTCGGAATAGGTTGTCTAGATAGATGGCGCATTATAAATGCATTATTATTATTACTAGCGGCGTACCCTCGCTACGCTCGGGTCCCCGCTAGATGGTTATGCCACATTACCTACCTCTGAAACCACATAAACCTCCTGGTTATACCACTACCTACCTCTGAAACCACATAAACCCCCTACATCACCCCCAAACCAGGTTTATTTATAACCATATCCCTTCTAAACGCATTATAAACCCCTACAACCCCCCCCCCCCCCACCCCCAATCAGGTTGATTGATAACCATATCCCTCCTAAACCATTTACCGTGTCTACTTTATTAACCCCTACCTCTCAAACCCTCGGTACTTTGAAAACCACATAAACCCCCTACAATTGCCCACCCCCACTGCAACTACACCAACCAGGTGGATTTATAATCATAACCCTCCCTAACCATTTCCCGCGGCTACTTCATTAACCCTCGGTCCCGTAGGTTGTTTGGCATGCCAACTTAAAGTAAAGAAATCAGGTTGCTTCATTAACCCCTGCAAAACGCTACTTGTACCATTATAACCCTAGGCCTATCCTAAACCATTTCCCATGGTTTTACACCGCCCCCCCCCCACCGGTACTTAACCTACCAACACAGGCCTATAATAGCCATTTCCCGTGTGGCTTCTGCGCCATGTGTAGGAGTGCGTGTGCCGCGCGGCAGTCAGCCCTTGCGCAAACATGCACGCGACGCGTTACCACGGTAAGATTACGCTGTAGTACGCGCAACGCACAATGTTGTTCAATTCTAGCGGCATTTATGAGCCAAATCTGAGAGGTTTTTTGCTGTTTTTGGAGCCAATTGTTAACCAATTTCACTGAAATAAACTTTAACACCCTTCCCGTTATTTCCTCTATCTTTCATGCAAATTAGGCGCCACTTTGATCACAACTAACGGAGAAATAAGGATAACAAATAAACACACAAATAAATAAACAAACAAACACACACACACCGTTTCCAGATTTATAGTAAGATTATTATTACAATCACAACCAATCGCCATTTTTCCTTCCCATCATGCAATAGCAACTGACCAAAATTATCATTATGCATGCGTTGTGACCGTGGGAAAGGTCAATTTACAATTTTTCATTAACAATATTTCTTTCGGATGTTTTTGACTTTCCGAAGCTCGAGAAAATGACGTCATGCTAGTTTAATTCGATAGCACAGGTTTTAACTCGAGATTTCGTGAGATATTGCAAAATCGTCCCTCAATAGTAAAGGGAAGGCACGGTTCAAGGCATTAAGCCTTCGATCATCAAAATTGCGGTCTCTGTTAGCGAGGTTTTTTTTTTATGAATGAAAAGCCAGGAGCAGCATTGTTTTATTCATTAAATAATAACGGAACAGAATTAAAGAAGAAATATTGGTATATCTAAGTGTTTCATTATCATGATTATATTTACAAAGGTAAAAACGGACTACAATCTTACGATATTATTGCCAAATTGGTGACTTTCTTGTGGGCATTTTTGGGCCTATAATTTATCGTGGGGACATCTTTGAAGCATGGTAAATTATCGCGATGCGATAATTAATATTTTATCCCGCTATTATCGCGTAGCGCGATATCGCCCAGTCTTAGTTGGAACACTAGCTGTGCGGATATTAGAAATTACACACATTTCGTGGAAAGTTCTTTTGAAATTAAAAGTGCACGTTAACTAAATGCCTTTCTATTTGGGTTTGATACGTTTGCTACATTTACTCGTACCAAAATCTTACAAAAACTTGAATTGAGAATTAAATTTAGCAGCATAAAAATGAGACATCGAGCTGTGGAAACAGTGTTTTGGTGGTTTTGAGGGCCTGTCAGTACAAATATGAACCTGCTAACGTCATCGTAAGTATGGCAAACCGAGTTAGGTGCGGTATTACAGGTTTTTTTAAGGGCCTTGGCTATTAGGAGCTTTTTATGTGTATATTATATATTCTAACAGTAGCCCTTTTTTGCTAAATGTAACGAGATTTTTGTTACTATTATACATGTAATGTATAGGGATCGTATATTAGCTATCGCTATCAGCTAAAGGGGTACCCCTAACAAAAGTAATGTTTAGCTTATATTAGCTACCCCTATCTGCTAATGGGCTATCTTGATTTTATATTTTTTTCCCCTGGAAAACGTAGCTATTGAGCTATCAGCTATCACAACGCGTTAGCTTATATTAGCTACCCCTATCTGCTAATGGGCTATCTTGATTTTATATTTTTTCCCCTGGAAAACGTAGCTATTGAGCTATCAGCTATCACAACGCGTTAGCTTATATTAGCTACCCCTATCTGCTAATGGGCTATCTTAATTTTATTTTTTTCCCCTGGAAAACGTAGCTATTGAGCTATCAGCTATTACAACCCGTTAGCTTATATTAGCTACCCCTATCTGCTAATGGGCTATCTAGATTTTATTTTTTTTTCCCCTGGAAAACGTAGCTATTGAGCTATCAGCTATCACAACGCGTTAGCTTATATTAGCTACCCCTATCTGCTAATGGGCTATCTTGATTTTATTTTTTCCCCCTGGAAAACGTAGCTATTGAGCTATCAGCTATTACAACCCGTTAGCTTATATTAGCTACCCCTAACTGCTAATGGGCTATCTTGATTTTATATTTTTTTCCCTGGAAAACGTAGCTATTGAGCTATCAGCTATCACAACCCGTTAGCTTATATTAGCTACCCCTATCTGCTATTGGGCTATCTTGATTTTATATTTTTTCCCTCAAAATCGTAGCTATTGAGCTATCACAACCCGTTAGCTTATATTAGCTACCCCTATCTGCTAATGGGCTATCTTGATTTTATATTTTTTTCCCCTGGAAAACGTAGCTATTGAGCTATCAGCTATCACAACGCGTTAGCTTATATATTAGCTACCCCTATCTGCTAATGGGCTATCTTGATTTTATTTCCCCCCCCCCCCCCCTGGAAAACGTAGCTATTGAGCTATCAGCTATTACAACCCGTGAGCTTATATTAGCTACCCCTATCTGCTAATGGGCTATCTTGATTTTATATTTTTTTCCTGGAAAATGTAGCTATTGAGCTATCAGCTATCACAACCCGTTAGCTTATATTAGCTACCCCTATCTGCTATTGGGCTATCTTGATTTTATATTTTTTCCCTCGAAATCGTAGCTATTGAGCTATCAGCTATCACAACCCGTTAGCTTATATCAGCTACTCATATCTGCTAATGGGCTATCTTTATTTTATATTTTTCCCCTCGAAAACGTAGCTATTGAGCTATCAGCTATCACAACCATCTGCTAATGAGCCATCTTGATTTTATATTTTTTCCCCCTGGAAAACGTAGCTATTGAGCTATCAGCTATCACAACCCGTTAGCTTATATTAGCTACCACTATCTGCTAATGGGCTATCTTGATTTTATATTTTTTTCCCTGGAAAACATAGCTATTGAGCTATCAGCTATCACAACCCGTTAGCTTATATTAGCTACCCCTATCTGCTAATGGGCTATCTTGATTTTATATTTTTTTTCCCTGGAAAACGTAGCTATTGAGCTATCAGCTATCACAACCCGTTAGCTTATATTAGCTACCCCTATCTGCTAATGGGCTATCTTGATTTTATATTTTTTCCCCCTGGAAAACGTAGCTATTGAGCTATCAGCTATCACAACCCGTTAGCTTATATTAGCTACCCCTATCTGCTAATGGGCTATCTTGATTTTATATTTTTTCCCTCGAAATCGTAGCTATTGAGCTATCAGCTATCACAACGCGTTAGCTTATATTAGCTACCCCTATCTGCTAATGGGCTATCTTGATTTTATTTTTTTCCCCTGGAAAACGTAGCTATTGAGCTATCAGCTATTACAACGCGTTAGCTTATATTAGCTACCCCTATCTGCTAATGGGCTATCTTGATTCTATTTTTTCCCCCTGGAAAACGTAACTATTGAGCTATCAGCTATTACAACCCGTTAGCTTATATTAGCTACCCCTATCTGCTAATGGGCTATCTTGATTTTATATTTTTCCCCATGGAAAACGTAGCTATTGAGCTATCAGCTATCACAACCCGTTAGCTTATATTAGCTACCCCCATCCGCTAATGGGCTATCTTTATTATATATTTTTCCCCTCGAAAACGTAGCTATTGAGCTATCAGCTATCACAACCTGTTAGCTTATATTGGCTACCCCTATCTGCTAATGGGCTATCTTTATTTTATATTTTTTTCTTCGAAAACGTAGCTATTGAGCTATCAGCTATCACAACCCGTTAACTTATATTAGCTACCCGTATCTGCTAATGGGCTATCTTTATTTTATATTTTTTACCTCGAAAACGTAGCTATTGAGCTATCAGCTATCACAACCCGTTAGCTTATATTAGCTACCCCTATCTGCTAATGGGCTATCTTTATTTTATATTTTTTCCCTGGAAAACTTAGCTAATGAGCTATCAGCTATCACAACCCGTTAGCTTATATTAGCTACCCCTATCTGCTAATGGGCTATCTTTGTTTTATATTTTTTCCCTCGAAAACTTAGCTATTGAGCTATCAGCTATCACAACCCGTTAGCTTATATTAGCTACCCCTATCTGCTAATGGGCTATCTTTATTTTATATTTTTTCCCTGGAAAACTTAGCTAATGAGCTATCAGCTATCACAACCCGTTAGCTTATATTAGCTACCCCTATCTGCTAATGGGCTATCTTTGTTTTATATTTTCCCCTCAAAAACTTAGCTATTGAGCTATCAGCTATCACAACCTGTTAGCTTATATCAGCTACCCCTATCTGCTAATGGGCTATCTTTATTTTATATTTTTTTCTACATTGAAAACTTTTACGAGAGGTTTCCGAAAAATCTGTTGTGGATAATAATTATGGTAAATTATGGCTGCGTGGAAAGTGTTATCATGCATTATAAGAATTTTAACTTTTATTGGCTTCCTACACCTACACGTTTTAAAGAACGACCAATCGTGTGTTACGGGATTGATTTGATGTTTTAACGCTTAATAAGGGTTTAAATTTCTATGGCTTCTAACACCAAGTTAAAAACACCAACAATGTGATGTTTAAACTCTTTACACTTTCCACGCGGCAGGCAGCTACAGACGACATTCCAAAATTTCACAAAATGTTTCAAAAATGTCAAAATTGATAAATTTCATAACCATATTTGGAATCAACATGTGAAATGCATTGAAATAAGTACAAACATACCTAATATTGGTTCAGTAATCCTTGAGATAGACTTTGAAAATGCGAAAAGTTTCTGAAAAATCTGTTTTGTATATGGTAAAACTAATAGCCGCGTGGAAAGTGTTAACATGCTTTTAATACCGGTTTAAAACGTCATTGGCTTCCTACACCAAGTTATATCAAATGTAACCACCTTAAAAGGTGTTTTGGCTCTTTTTAAGAACGACCCTTGATGTGTTTGGGAAACAATCAAGTTAATATTTTATCTTATAATATATTGTTGTAATAGCTAATATCAGCTATAGCTAGGTTTATAATAAAGTAAAAATATAACTACCATTAGCGCATAACCCGATATTAGCTATCAATAGCTGACATTAGCTACCAATAGCTTATATTAGCTACCAATAGCGTATATTAGATTGTTGTAATAGCTAATAGCTGGTATACCTATGTCTAGAATAAAGAAGAAATCGAACTACCATATCGCATTAGCGGATATTAGCTATAGCTAGCGCTCTATTAAGCCGATATCAGCTTATGTTAGATAGGAATCGGCTCATGATTGTTATAATAGAAGGTTTTAATAGCTAATATCAGCTATAGCTAGATTTAGAATAAAGTAAAAATCTATATAACATTATCCTATTAGCCAATATTAGGTATCGATAGCTTATATTGGCTACCAATAGCTTATATTAGCTACCCGTAGCTTATAATAGATTGTTGTAATAGCTTATATCAGCTATAGCTAGGTTTATAATAAAATAAAAATCTAACTACATTAGCGCATAACCCGATATTAGCTATCAATAGCTGATATTAGCTACCAATAGCTTATATTAGCTTCCAATAGCGTATATTAGATTGTTGTAATAGCTAATAGCTGGTATATCTATGTTTACAATAAAGAAGAAATCGAACTATCATATCGCATTAGCGGGTAGTAGCTTATATTAGCTAGCGCTCTAGTTAGCCGATATCAGCTTATATTAGATAGCAATAGCTTATATGATTGTTATAATAGAATGTTGTAATAGCTAATATCAGCTATTGGTAGGTTTGTAGCTGATATTAGCTAATATATAATAGCTGATATTAGCTGTATTTGAGTACTATATACTAATATACCATATTAGCTAGCTATAACTGATAATAGCTACGGCATTAACGGGTGAATTGTAGTAGCTAATATCTTATTACCTATAGCTAATATCTAATATCCCCCTTTATTACCTAATATCATCCAATATCAGCTACAAGTACCATTAGCTAGTATCCGCAATAGCTAAGGCTATTGGTGGCTATTAGGTTTCTAATGCAGCTAAATGTAATATCGCACCTTAATGGGCAAACCATGGTGTTCTAAATAGATTTCAATATTAATAAACATTTGTGATATATACTTGCAGTAAGATTTCCCGGATCAAAGAATGATAAAAAACAAATGATCCCATTTTTATGGAATGGCCCGTATGTTTGGTCAGTTAAGATAGGGGTTTTGGGGCAATTTTTGTACACCCCCCCCCCCCCCCCCCCTGACTTCCAAATCCTGGTTACGCGCTCGAGTCCTGATGAGACCACCATACTCGAGCAAAATGTTCAAGCTCCAATGTTAGAAAAAAGTGTTTGAACGCTTTGTAGGTGTAATGTAAAGCGTTCCCCCTTCCCTTTGATCAATGTTGAATCCCACATTTTGCCCACTATCAGAACAGGGCCTCGCAACATTGATCGGTGGGGAAGGGGTTGGGATATGAGTAAGGGGATACTTTAGGCTACCAGAAACAAGTTTTGATTTTTTACGTCTGTTATGGTCCAATTATCATGGCAATTAGGGTCAGTGTTCGAACACCTTTCTTCTATGATTGTAGGCTTAAAATAGCATGTGATGCGATCTGTGAAAACCTGCCAAATGGTGGGATTTTTCATATTGAAGATATTTATCATAAGAAAGCTGAAACTGTGCTGATTACAGAACTGTTTCGATCATTTTTCTATGATTACTTACTACCAAAAAAGTTATGAGTGAATGATGATTGGGATGTCATAAAAAGCTACAAAACAGGAAATCATGAATACAGGCCATAAAAGATACATAGTTCAATAGAATAACATTTTAAGGCTAATTAGAAAAGTGACTTTAAGGTGAAAAGTCATGAAAGATGATGACACAAAGTATGGGAAATGAATTTTCTAAAACAAATCTAAAAACAAAGAAAAGAAGAAAAAAGTTTTTTATTTTATTTTTAAAAATTTTACCCAAATCCCTATTTCACATTTTGTGACATCCGCCGCATACATCTTGGCCGCACGCATACATCACGTATGATGCACAGTTCCCTTGTTGGCTTCATGTGCGCCTCCTGTGTCCTTTTGTATTCATTTTTACTGTAAGGAAGCTTCACCAGTGACGGCACTACGGGGCATGGGGAAAATTTACCATTCCCCCACTTTCCTCCGAGTCAACTCAAGTCTCACCCAATTTCGTCCCCTTAACAAACACAAATTTTGACTTTTAATGTCCAAATGTCTCAAAATCATATCAAAATTGTTCTGGAATGTCTAAATCATATTAAATTAAGCTAATTTCAGAATTTTTACATTGATAGCCAAATTCTTTGCCCCTGCCCCCCCCCCCCCCCCCCCACCCTATTTTTTCTTTGATGATGACATGAATGATGTTCAACAAAATAAAATCTGATTGGCTCTTACTTGGCTCTCCCTGTAAGGACTAAACCGTGTAGGCCAGGGTTTTCTTTACGCGTAAAAGTGAGCATATTTACGCGTTCAGTCACCCATCGTGCTCCATCAAACCTCTGCACCCTACACCAGCGCGTACAAAAAATTGTAAATGTACGCGCTCAGATTACCCAATATTTTTACCGTTGACACACTCTCCAAGTCTCTGTAAGTTCTTGAGCTCCAATGTACTGCGATTTCTGATTATACACAATTTCGCTTGAAACCAAGGAATTTCCCATTCTTTCACCAAATATTATTTTTAAACAGTCTCTTTTCCAAACCATTGACTGTCATGGCTCAAATTTTAACAATGCTTGGAATACGTATTGTAACTTTTCCTCGCTAGGTAGAGGATGGGAATGAGGCAATATTTGACCCTGCACTTTGCATGCACAAGTCTTTTAACCTTGCATTCCCTCTCGTAGTCATCACTCATAAGCACAGTTTGTATTGTTGGTACTGTTGTTTCGATGAAGTCAGCGCTAAATGACCATGCGATAGTGTGCTTGTTTGCGTATCAGCCGTACATCGTTTACCATTGATGAGTATTGTCGCTGTACAATCGTGCATGTGCATAGCTTCGGGCGATTTTCACACACGAGGAACTGTCAGTGGCAGATTTCCAAATCAGTTTTCTTTGAAATTAAAGAAGCTTTAGCCATTTAACCAACGGCTAGGCCTACACATTATATGGAAGAACATTAAAGATAATATTTGATTCTGAATGATTTAAGTAAGAATAAATTTATGTAAAAAAAGTTGCGAAATTTTGATTCCAAAATATGACGGACCATCAACACTGTCAGTGTCAGTGTCAGGTATACTAGGGAAAATCCAAAATAAAAAGTACCCCTTCAGAAAATATTTTACTCCTTCAGGTACATGTTTAAAATCATTAAAGGGTAAAAAAATTAATGTTTTACCCTTCAGGAAAAAGCTTTAGTTAAAGAAAGCTCTGGTGTAGGCCTAGGCCTACTGTTGCCTAAAGCTAGGCCTTAAAACAAACGTGTACCTAAGCGTGAAATTGATTGAGCCAAAAGCATGGCAAATAATACAGACACACACATGGAGACTAGGCACACATACAGGAGGCATATCAGAAACTTCTGTCTCAACTCCAAAAAGAAATTCTGGGTCTTCATTAAAAACTTCAAAAGAGATTCAACAGGCATAGCAACCCTAAGAAAAAACGGGCAGATAATCTCTGATAACAAAAAGAAAGCTGACGTTTTAAATGACCAATTCCGCTCAGTATTCACACAGGAGCAAGGCTCAAGATAACAGTCATTTTACCTGGAGCTACTTTTTTTCCAAAGTAGCGCCCGGATCATGTGATTTATTGAGAACCAGGAGCTACTTTCAGTCTACCGGGAGCTAAATTTTTATTAAATCATATTGTCAAATCGAAATTCGATGTTTTGGGCAAGCTTCCCGATCGTCAACGGGCGCTGGTTTGGACAAAATATCAGCGCTCGGTTATTTATTTTTCAGCATTACCGGGTGCTATGGCAGGAGGACCGAGGGGTAAAAATCGCCCAGCGCCCGCTTATCTTGAGCCTTGCACAGGAGAATATGCAAACCATTCCAAAAATTAGTCACTACCTCAACACCCTCACTACACACTTTCAAAATTACCCAAACTGGCATTGAAAAATTGCTGAAAGACCTTTAAAATGCTAACAAGGCAGCTGGTTTTGATGAAATATCAAACCCAAACAACTATATCCCCTTGATATCGTGCCGCACAAATGCCCACAAGTGTTCATGTCTCACAAACCATCAGAGATTGGAACGAACTCTCCCTCAACATTACAGACATTGAAAGCCCCACGCAATTCAAAAACGCAGTATCAAAAATCATCAACAAATAAAGCACACGAATGGACTAACTACATAGCATCGCACAACCACCTACTCGCTTGGTCCCTTATTGGGACGTTGAATAATAACACCAAGAAGAAGAAGAAGAAGCCTAAATAGAAGACTAACACGCTAAAAATGCATACATTTGGGTGACAAAAGAATGCAGGAATTTCTGCATTATCACCCAGCTCAGGAAATTATTATACCTGGTAGGCTAAGTAGATCATGAGATAGGCCTAAATCAAATTAGGTCTAGTCTACTCTAGGACTCACTATGCCTCTCTTTAATTTTTAAGGCCTGCTTATCCTTACTTAAGCCTAGGCCTATTCTATTGATTTTTTTTACATTCTTCTAATAAAATATCAAATGACCAATCTAGGTAGGCCTAGTCTTTTCAGCAGGTCATGTGTTTGGATTTTACAATGCTGTGCAGCCATTCAGACAATAGGTCTACTACAAAATCCAACTAAAATAGGAGGTTGCGACTGTACTGCCAATGTAAATACCCACACAAAACTCATCCAGGCATAGGCCTAGGCCTATACTCTGTTTGGCCATCTCGAGACAGTGACGTAACTGAACAGGCGCAGCTTTTACGCACGCGTGTGAATCTTCCGCCTTTCAACGCTCGTGTTTGTACGCCAGCGCCGCGAGTATGCGCGCGCGTTATGTGATGCAATTAGTAGAATACGCGGTTACGTCACTGTCTCGAGATGGCCAAACAGAGTATAGTAGTAGTAGTAGGCCTATGCAATTCATTCATGTCATCACATTGACATTGATTTGCTGGCATAAAAGTCTTGCATGCATGAGCCATGAGACAAATAAATTGTCAATAAGCCTTATCGCCAATCGGAAAAAATCCATTGATTATCCTTTTCTGATGCATTGTGAGATCCAGAACAGGGCAGATTTTGCCCTTTTGCGATCCCACAATGCAACAGAAAAGATATAATCATCAATGGTTTTTTTATTCGTGATAAACCTTATCCTACCGTAGACTCAGTACAGTATTAGCATGTTAGAGTACTGCAGTACTAAACTAAAC